>JARLTB010000146.1:1047500-1280000 GCA_030141615.1 Unio pictorum | reverse complement strand
CTAGGAAATAGGGTCAACCAACGAGAGAAGTCCTGACGAATTTCGTGTAGACGAAACAGCCAAAAGAGGTTCGCCGTGGGGGTGCTTAGTTGAGAAATCATGTCAATGTTACTAAACGGTATCAATAGATTGGACTCATAGGAACTTTACTTAGAGAATATTGATTTGAACGCCTCTTACATTGTTTCGGAAAAAGATCCATTTCTAACAGTAGAGAAGGTTTTAAGAAAATTCGTAAAGCCGATTTCGAGAAACCTGCAACTAAAGAAAGGACCTCGAGCAGATTGCATGTAGTTAGATTATATATATATATATATATATATATATATATATATATATATATATATATATATATAGAGAGAGAGAGAGAGAGAGAGAGAGAGAGAGAGAGAGAGAGAGAGAGAGAGAGAGAGCGAGAGAGAGAAACACAAATATATAAATATATATTTATATATATCATTGTATCTAATCTAAAAGCATTTGCTCTGCTCGATGTCCTTTTTTAATTGCAGGTTTCTCGAAATCGGCTAGACGAATTTTCTTAAAACTTTCTCTACTATGAGAAATGTTTTTTTTTGAAACATTGTAGAGCTATTGAAATCAAATTTCTCTAAGTAAGGTTGCCATGAGTACAAACTATTGTTACCGTTTAGAAACATTGGCAAAATTTGTCATACCCCCGACCCACGCCCCAAGGCGACCCTATTTTGGCTGTTTCGCCTCCTCGAAATTCGTCAGGACATCCTTCTTAGGAGGACCCTATCTACTGGAGATAAAATATCATTGAAGTCAAGAGTATGCAGTGGGGACGCAATGGATCATACTTATATATATATATATATATATATTATATATATATATATATATATATATATATATATATATATATATATATATATATATATATATAACCTAACGGAATCTGATCTGCTCGAGGTCCTTTCTTTAGTTGCCGGTTTCTTGAAATCGGCTAGACGAATTTGCTTAAACCTTTCTCTACTATGAGAAATGGGTCTCTTTTCGAAACAGTCTAAGAGGCTTTGAAATCAAAATTATTTAAGTAAGATTCTCACGAGTACAAACTATTGATACCGTTTAGAAACATTGGCATGATTTGTCATACCACACCCCCAAAGGCGCCCCTTTCTTGGTTGTTTCGTATTAACGAAATTCGTCATGACTTCTTTCGCCGGTGTACCCTATTTCCTAGAGAGAAAATATCATTAATGTCAAGAGTATATAGAGGGGACGCAATGGAATATATATATATATATATATATATATATATATATATATATATATATATATATATATATATATATATATATATATATATATATATATATATATATATATAGCAGCAAAATGATTGAATCGTACAACTTTTTGTTGTTGTCGATTTTGCAAACCATGGCTTGTTCGTAAATGTTTAACAGAAGCGTCCATTTGACTAACTAATGCTTTTTCGAAATCGTAAAAAAGGACGCCGACGTCACTGTAGCTCGTTCCTGTTCTTCTTTTAGGATTTCACAAACAGACTAATTTGTAAAACCTCGCCGTGTAAATCAATTATATTATTGGACTGTTCAGTGAGTTTAAATTTAATTCTCGTTAATGAATCATTATGACTTCTCATATTGACTGGATTAGTTGGATCCTCAATAATTAGAAATCCTGGAGGAACTATAGATGGAGAGGAATATAAAATATATTCCTTCTGAGCTTGATTTGATTGCTCGAGATTTATTTGTTAGCTTCCTTCGATAACATCACACGTGCTAAATTCAATGCAATCAGCGAAACAACGTTCGAGTCTGGAGTACCATCGGGTTTAGTCTTATTCGCAAGCACAAGGGAATTTTCGGATGTTGACCACCAAATGCTACCGACCTAATGCTTGGCCAACTAAAGATACACCCGTAGTTTTGCTAGCGCTATTTCCTTCACGGGAATCGGAGTAGGTAAATTCACACTGAATTCAGAATTGGTTGATGTTAATGAGATCATGCTGGTTTTCACCGGGTTTGTGTTCTCCGCTATTTGTTGAAGTAATTCTAGCGGTGTTGTCATTATTATTATTATCCGGCTCTAATTTCGACATCGTGGAATCATAAATACGTACCATTGCTGAACACTCGCTATCGGATATTAATGTATCATTGAGTGATGATATCATTGAAGATAATTGCGAGTACGCTGTTGACACAATATGAAATTTAAGTATGTAACCTCGCAGTTTACGCTGGCTGCATGATGATATTTTTTTGTTATTATTGAAATAATTCCTGCGATTGTTGTTGCCGCTGTTATACAAATGGGAACAGCTATCGGAGCAATCATTGTTACCGAGGAGAGTATTATACCGGCTCCGGTGATTACACCACTCACCGAGTACACGGTAACATCAACTGCGGTGATTCTTCGTCTGTATTTTTTTAATATTTTTGTTTGGTACTCCTCAGTGAGTGTTTTGAGCTTAGTTTGAAATTCTCTGACCTGATCATAGCGATATTGCTGTGATGACCTTTTATTTTCAAATCTTTTACGATTTCAATTTAATTGTCTACTTAAATCCGCTACGAATTCCACATACCATGTTACTGAAACCCTAGCTAGATTATTATCAGTGGATACTATGGTGAATTGTTCAGATGTATCCTTGTCGATGATCGTTGATATCGTATTGTTGACACCAGATGAACTCGTTGATGATATATTAAATTGAGTCTGTGTCACTAGTGTTAAACGATAAATACCTTTGACGGTCGCGTTGATGCTTAAGATGTTAGTGGATGGTGTCCACGCAAATGCTCGGTATTGAATCGAGTATACTACATTGTTGGTTCTCTCATGATAAATGTTTATTTTTTCAAGAATTTCTATCATCATTGGCATATAATCCCTGATAATGTCGTTGGTTGTTTTAATATCAGCGTTGATTGCTTCTATTCGCCGATTAATCGCGGGTATTTCATTACTGGATGCTTTAAGATCATGGATGGATTTTTTAATATCAAGGAGTTTTATGTCAATTTTATCCAGCGCGGTTGCAAAAAATTATCAATGATATTTTTACGAAACGATGTAAACTTTTCAACGTGATCTGTATATTTGACTTAAAGTGTTGGTAGTTCCAACATAGAAGTTTTGAACCTCTGTGAGTTTCGGTGTGGACACCGGTGGATTACCAAGGAAATCTAATAGAATCTTGTAAATATTGTCAATTATATTTTTTTGTAATTCAGAAAACTGATCGAATTTAGTTATATGGTCGTTGTATTCATCGCGTTCTGTTTTTAATGGTTCTAAATCGTTAATTTGTTCCACATTAGTTGAAATGATTACGCCCGGTTTGAGTTTACCCTGATCAGAAAACAAAGCAATATTATCTTCTGCTGCGTTTCGTTGTTTAACTAAAATATCATCAAAGGAAATATTACTCGTTTTAAATTCACCCTGACGATCTTGAAATCAAACTATTTCATTGAGATCAACACTTGCTAAGTTCAACATCTCAGCTGTTTCATCTTCGATTATTTTTTTATATCACCGGTTGCAACGCCATCGGGTTCTGGTTCTTCTGCGTTGATAAAAATCGTCCCCAAATATCAATCATGTTGTTGTAAAAATCTTTTGATTTCTAATTACTTCTCTCTAAATGGCGACTGTTAGTAATTACCAGCACCCATCATCAATTTACCTTTCATTGCCGATTTTACTAACCATGAAACCAATTTTCTTTGAGACATTTATCAGTGATTGAATTCAACGCGTGAATTAATTTCACATCTGCGATATGTCTGTGTTGCAGAGTGCATCATGAGCATGACACGCCTTATCAATAGCCTTTATTGGGTTTTCACAAGGTCGGGGTTGGTTTTGATCATCGAGTATGATATCGAGTCTGGTCCCGGGTACACAATAACTATGCCCTGGAAGGTTTTTTTCTCCTGGGTATTTTGCCCATGGTGTTCCTGGGAGTTTTACTAACTTGGCTGCAATATCACATCCTCGTTTGTTATAAATCCTTAGAAACAAATCTAAATGTTTTTGTATTGTATTGTACACACCTACCAGAAAATGCTGATCTGTTAGTTGTAATCGTAGACAAGTCATCTGTGCCAGTACGCTACTTACATGTCACACAATATATTAGATCCATAATATATTTATGTTATATGGATATAATTGATTATTCATCAACACGAGAACCAGAACCCGTTAAACATCATGTAATGTTACCAAACTCTTTTCGAATGATTATCATTGGACATTCAGGGAGAGATAAAACAAAGTTGTTAATTGATATGATAATGAGATGGATGAAATGGGACAAATTATATTTAGTGGCACCGACCGTAGATGATCAACGATGTTACCGGGTATTAAAAGATTATAACGAATGAGCCGCAAAGATTGCCGGCGAGAGAATTATTGAGTTTATAATCGATGTCGATGGAAGTATTGACAAATTAGTCGCATACGACGATGTCATGTTAGACAAGGTGTTAAAAGATTACAATGAAAGAACCGCAGAGATGTCCAGCAAAGGTGTTATTAAGTTTATAACCGATATAGAGGAAGCACCGGGCATTGATGATATCGATGGAAGTATTAACAATTTAGTCGCATACGACGATGTCATGATAGACAATAAAAAAAATCCTGCAAGGATATTTTCTAGAGGCAGACATAAAAACACCGACGTGATATATGCAACTCAACGATACACGCAAATACCTAAAGTGATCAGAAATAACTGCAATTTGTAATGTATATTTAACGGAGTTGATACTCACACGCTACGAAATATCTGACAAACCTGGTGCAGTGGTATGGATTATAATCAATTTAAAAATTTCTCTTTAGTCACGCTCAGTCAATCCCACACTGATTTGTAACCATAAATTTATCAGATCCTCAGAAGCGATACTGTATCGGACTTGATAAAATATTCGGTTAAAAAAAATTGTTAACCCATAGCAGCACGGGGGGAGGGCTCGACAACGACGTCGGCGTCATATTTTTTACTATTTCGAGAAAGCAATTTAGTTAGCTAAATGGACGCTCTTAGTTGTCCGATTCGTCCCCTGCGATGATTGTATATATATATATATATATATGTATGTATGTATGTATGTATGTATGTATGTATGTATGTATGTATGTATGTATGTATGTATGTATGTATGTATGTATGTATGTATGTATGTATGTATGTATGTATGTATGTATGTATGTATGTATGTATGTATGTATGTATGTATAATCTAACGCCATGTGATCTGTTGGAGGTCCTTTCTTTACTTGCATGTTTCTCGAAATCGGCTCGATGAATTTTTTTCTACTAAAATTCTCTAAATAATGTTCCCATGAGTACATACTATTGATAGCGTTTAGTAACATTGGAATGATTTGTCATACCCCTACCCACCCCGGCGCCCCTTTTTTTGGCTGTTTTGTGTCACGTAATTCGTCAGAACTTCTTTAGTAGGTGGACCCTATTTCCTAGAGATAAAATATCATTCATGTCAAGAGTATACAGAGGGAACGCAATGGACCACATGTTTATATTCATGTATATAATCTAGCGTCACGCGATCTGCTCGAGTCTTTTCTTTAGTTGCAGGTTTCTAGAAATCGGCTGGATGAATTTTATTATAACTCTCTGAAAGAGGCGTTGAAATCAAAATTCTCTAAGTAAGGTCCCCATGAGTACAAACTATTAATACCGTTTATAATATTTGCATGATATATCATACCGCCCACCCCACCCCCAAGGCGCCCCTTTTTTGGATGTTTCGTCTCCACCAAATTCGTCAGGACTTCTTTCGTAGGTGGACCTTATTTCCGAGAGATAAAATATTCATGTCAAGAGTATACATATGGGACACAATGGACCTCTTATATCACACGCATTATTGTTGTAAAGTTTGAGAATTTACAGTTTGATATTTGATCTTCCCAAAAACAATAATTAATCGTCTCGATCTTTCAGAAGCTTGAGAGACTCTTTACTTTCTGATTGGGTTCAAGGAGTGGTGGGACTAGATAATATAATAATAAAGAAGTACACAAAACAATGGTTGCAGATTATTTTCGTCCGATATATTAAGCATGAAATTACATGTTTACATCAACATTCATCAGAGATCGAAATTCCGTCTGTCGAACACAATAGTAAAATTATTATTTAACACTTCATAACTCTAAACATGAATTAATTATGAGTTTGTTATTTAGTTTTAATTCATTTACTTCTAAGCCTGCATAAACATAACCTAGCTACAATTAGTAAGGATATGATTACATAGGATATACATTAGCATCTTTTACAGCGAATTTCTGTTTACATGAATAAGGTCTCCAAACGTTTTGAAATTGATAGTTATTATTTACCGAGATAAAATAGGTTATTTCATTAAGAACTTCAACAATAATACATGCATAAATATTATCTACTGTAGTATAATTTATGCATCTTTGTAAGTTTACATCTTTAAAAATAAGTTTTAAGAAACATTTCACTTAAACAGAAACCTTTTTTGGCAAAATATGTTGCATGTTGGAGTTTGAATAAAGATTACTTAAGAACTTGCTATAATTAAAACACTGTGTTGTGGATGATAAAATAAGAATACAATTTCATCGATGAAGATGATGTCCAAGTGAGAAAATAAAAGTTTGTTTGCATTTGATATTGAGAGCAGTTATTTGTTAATGTAAACAAGTTGTAATTCAAGGACAATTAATCTATTTATCAAATATACTGAAAAATTTCGCCTCTCCAGTCATGCAACCTTGGTAGATAGAGAGTGCTTTCTCTTTATCTATTTCTCCTGACTGAAACGCATAATCTATAATTTGCTCCAGTATCTTGTAACCGTCGGAGGTGGGATCGAGATTGGACATAACCCAGTTTTCATACGCACCGAAGTTGTGCTGAAAAAGTAAATAAAAAGAATGTGTTGGATATTTGATATTATACGTAGAAACATTTATACACACGCCTGGCTTCATTATTTTTGTTTGTAGCTGTACAGGTCATATAACCTATAGTGACATTGAGGTAGACTGCTAATAACAATGCGATATAATGACAGAGATGGAAGTAAATGTACTTATATCTAAACAAACACCAAAATATTATTAATATATGTTATATACTATATAAGTTATGTTTATCAAATTGGACAAGTTACAAAGTCAAAGAAACTATTGAAGCTCTGTTTTGACTCTAATGAATGATTATTTGTTAATATGTTGTTTTTTTTACTCTTTGCTTTTAGCTAATTTAAGAAAATACAAATTGTCAATGCATACTACTGCCTTTCCATTAGCTGAAAGGTCAACCATGCGCATAGATGAGATATGAATTCTAACAACGACAACTTGACATTTTTGACTTCTAACATTTTCTTATAATTAGAGATACGATGTCTAATTTATTCTAGTCCTGGTCAACCTAATGTCATGAATATCATGTGTTAGGAAATTGACCTAAGGTTATGTTAATATCATCATCATGTGGTCTATATATTGTTGACATAAAAACAGTCAAACGGACATAAGTTCATTGCAGGTATACTGTATATCATATGTAATATAATATACATTAGTCCAATGCATGTATACTGTATATGTCTTGTAATATAATACACATGTGCAAATTGTTATCCAAAGTTGTAATATTGTTCATCCATTATTTGCTTTCATACTGATACAGTTTTTCGTGATTAGAAGTTTAGTATTTTAACACATTCTGTCTCCATTAACTGTTCTGCATCTTACATCACGTGATTTCGCTTACTAAACATTGGCGCTAAACATACTTTGCAATTATAGTTCCCCTTGGAATAAGATGATTGCTGCCAGCTGACTCGTAATGAAGTCAACTTTGGATTGCTTCTACCTACCGTTTATAATAATACAACTACTACTCTTTTAATATAGCATATAGTTCAGTTGTAATGTGACAGATCATACACAGGCATAATTGAAGGCAAAACATGCAATCTAAGAATCACACCATTACTATGAAAACCATTTATACTCATTATCATCATCGAGAATAATATGTACCTTAGTCATTACCACTATGTTCAATAACACTACTTAATTTTCTTATTACAACTTTTAATCCCAACCTCAGTATCAAAATGTAAGATAATAGTATTTATATTATTGGAACATTACGTAGAGAGCAACATGCATTTCTAGGCGACATTTGCGACTGAGAGTTGTACTATTCCTCTGTAAATTCAGCTACCGATGGTACAAAGAGTATTTACCGGTTGATCCGATATTTGCTTTCCAAGCCATGTCCAAAGTTTGCAACCTGGTATGAAAGCCAATAAAAGGTACAGAGGGTCCATCGTCTCGGCAACACTCTTTTCCAGTTCAACATAATCCTTGCATGCTTTACTCAGGTCTATACCCTTAGGATCTCTTATATGCCACCGTTTGAACAGCTCTTCATGATACCTAGAAAACCCAGTCATATTTTATAATACACATGTCCTCGAATAATTTACTATTCAGCTGCCACCTTTAGCCACACACACACACACACAGACACACACACACACACACACACACACACACGCTCGCATTTTGTAACCACTGTATATATTCTTTTGTTTTCTTTCCCAAAAATCGCAAACGAAAAGAAAGTTTGAGTTTTATGGTCTCCTCAAGGTTATAAAGAAGTTCCTGATATTCAAAATTGCGATCAAAGAAGTCTTTATATTAATAGCATAGTTAGCTGAAAGTTATCTGTTGTTATTAGTTGGTATTTTATAAGATAAATTAATCTATTATCATCTATCCTGGCTATAATTATTCAAAGTTTTGAAATATAGTCTGACTCAAAATTTGTTTATCTAATTGAATTACAGTACTATAATTAATGTTGCCATTCAGTTAATTCCTTTTCTGGTTTCGTAATTCTTTCTTACTTCCTGAATAATTCCGCTATTGTCTCTAGAAAAGCTTTCCAAATCGGATCGTTTGCTTTCCTTGCTGCTATAATGATCGATTCCATGCTGTTGTAGCAAAATGCTGATTCCTGGACCATGTAACCGCCTAAAAAGGAAGGATGGAATGCATGCATATAACTTATTGATGTATATTTGTTGTTAGTTGTTGGTCATATTAAATATCTGTAAAGTATATAAGAAAAGAAATGAAAGTGTGTGCTCTGCATCCGAGGGTTAGCAACTTCCGTAATTATCTCCATTCACTGTTGTTTTCCCCTTTTTTCTGCAGTGATTCATATTTTAATATACAATTTGAAAAATATGGAAAGACTATGTTCACATAGTTTAGTACTCATTACACTATGTGATGGCTGATTATTTGCTTTCACCTAAATATAATTGTCTGGTTTTAATCGAACATAATGACCCAATGACGTGTAAATTCCATTGACATTCTGACACTTCTGTCATTGCGTGTTTCGCTTCTTATGATAGAATTGAATTGTTCAATACATATGTATATTTGAAATATTCACAATAAACGTAAATGACGTTATTTGTTGCTAAATCGAAAAGTGACACAGGAAAACATATCTAACATTATACATTTCCGAAACGTGAAATTTACAGTCGTACCATACCTAAACTAGACACGTTCAGTCTTGAGAAATCGCATACAAAATACAAGTTTCACAAACTAGATACAAGAAGAATTTCTTATTCTACACAATCAGTACGTAGTCCGCTTTCAAAAATTAATACACGTTATATGGACGAGGTAGTATTATATTACGTACCGAAATCAGTTGGATCAAGATTGCCGTATTGAACTCCCTGGATAAATTTGGACTGAAGTGCATCATGTTGCTGGGATTTTGTTGAATTCCAAAGATATTCTGAAAGAGTTTCAACGTCCTTTCGCTTAAGTTGAGATGCTCGATCAGCGAGTTTGCGGAAACGTTCACTCTCAGCAAGCTGCTGGGCCAACAATCCGGCATGTTTTGGACTTATTCGGGCAGACATTCCCCACGACTATGAAATATATATAAATAAATATATATATATATATATATATATATATATATATATATATATATATATATATATATATATATACTATTCAAATTACAGCTGGACGCTACAATATGTGATTACCAAAGATTGATTTATACTTAAGAAGTACGTATTACTTGAGTGTTTTTATTTTAGGTTAAATAGCATGGCGAGAAAAGCGACCTCTACAACAGAAATGTCCCTTTCTTGCATTGTACTGTCAGTAAATATATCGAAAAGTTATTTTCTTAAAACGTGTATTTTGTCATTACATATGTAACCATATTTTACCACTTTTCTCAATGATCTCATGTACCATATATAATAGTCTTTCCTATATTCTTATCGTCAAAAGGTGACTAGTACTTCTCGTCTTGCAGGTAGTCAGATATATTCCGATACAATATCAGTTTAACTATTTTCCTGAATTATTCGGTAGAATCATAAAGTTTACAATGACATTTTTGGGGGATACATGTGAACACAACTTCCTTAAGTTGCATTAACTACAAAGGTGGTCAAGAATGAACCAATAATGCGATATGAGATATGCGATAATACTTTACATTATATTGTAAAAATTTCTTCTATCTTTTTGTGGTTTCAAGCAAGACAAATTCAAATATAACAAATATAACAAATATTCTACTCACCAAACTTGAACCGTATTAAGGAACAACTTGCATTTATTCGATGTAGATCATTTATATACCCGTGACAACAGAATAGCCATGCAAATATGTGGGCGGGTACTTCGTGTTTGAATTTATGACATTAAAGCTGACTTATGCGATTTTTTGCAGAAAAGGGTGGGCGGGTTCTTCGTTTGGAATTCCGATCTCGTCTAGCACTTTTGGGATTTTAAATGATCAACAGGATGTACGTTCTTTCACTCGGTTATTTAGCAACCTTGAACCAGATCTTTTTTTTTTTTCAAATTCTTTTTATAAAGAAATTGCTAACTAGTTCCAGGAATCGGTGGAATGGACTGTTACCATTAGAAGCCACTGGTGCACCTTTAAGTGAAATACAGGATGTACTTTGTTTATTCCACTGATTAGAAATTTTATATATGCTCTTCATTTTTCTTGTTACAACTTGAAAACATTTTAGAGACTTGTAGATACAGTCGAAATAAATGCATTGTTTTATGTATTGATCAGTTTATATAACGTATTACCCATATCTCTAGCTAATTGCCCTTTGATATTTGTCAATGCCCTGACCCTATAAATCGTATTGTTTGTATCGTCAACGAGTATAGAATAATGTTTATTTACAAATTCATATCGTCAAATATTTGGAAATACATGTTTTAGATAAGATAATGAATAATTGATGAAACATTTCAGAATAATTTAATGATAAATGGTCCTCATGAGTTAAAACAATCAATTGATACATGCTGAAAAGGTTTGATATAAATAAGAGGTTTATAGTTTGATGCATAAAGACATAAATAGTATTGGGAAAACGTTTCTTATCAGTCACATGTCACACATCTAGAATCTAGATCCCACGTTCGAACTTTCTGTTTCAGGTAATGGGATGTTAGAAATTCGATTGTCTTTAGTCCGCTTGCCTCATTTCTTGCCAGTTGCTAAGGATTGTACTCTTGTCACTAGAATATTTGCAACTGGCATCAAAATGGAAGGCGACATTGTCCCATCAGAAAATCATCCATCTTGGACATTAAATTAAGAATCTGATTCAGTAGTATTTATAACTTAATTGACAGAGATTTAATTATTTATCGGAAAAAATGCATTGTCTATCAAATTGGAGACAATCCTGATTTTTTGTCTGATACTGTCATGTTTGCACTCAAATGTAGCCTTCGCATTTATTTATTTTCTGTAGCATGTATTCAACAGAAACCATAAAAACATCTCAATAACTACATCACAAATCAGACGCTACCTTACTATCATTATCTTTGGTCTTTGTTAATTTTCATATTAGATGACAAACTTGGGGAATATGGTAATCGTTTTAATATCACTGTTTTTTTTAATATATAACCGCCCGTCGATTCAAATTGTAAACGTCTTCTTGATAGAGATGCATATCGTGATAACAGACGGGATGTTGTAAATTTGATGTTATCAACTACACACACCGAAAATTGCATAAAAGCACATTTTACGGATGACTAACTATCATTATCGTTGAACTGGGTTATAACAACCAGAATAACTGTTTAACATTTTTAAAACACAAATTTCTTTCTGTTTCCGTCTTTCAGGACTATACATAATGTAATGTAATATAATTCATTTATTCTCTTTTCAAATGTACAATGACCATTTACATTAGCTCGAAGAGAATATTGAGTTTACTGTTCGTGAACCATTAAAGTTATTAAAAGAGAAACGTCTTTCTAAGGAAGATTCCAAGATTAATCTACTTGATTATGTCTCCGAATTCTAATATGAGTTGTCAAAGACGTGTGAAGTAGCGATAACTAATTTACAGTCAAAATTGAAATTAAGATACGATGCAAATGCAAAGGAAAGTAGTTTTCAACACCATGATTCTTAAACTGACGAATTGACAGAAAACACCAGCAAATAAACATAGATAACCCATTCCTTGTCTGTACTTGTAGTCAATGTTTGACAAGCTATGCCAGTAAGTACACTTTAGAAACGTCTAATGATCTCTTGACCATTTCAAGTTTTCAACAATTTTCTGCATCTGCAGTTGTTATATTTTTCTCTTCTTTCTTTTTTTGCACAGGTTTCCTTTCCGTTCCCTTCCCCTTCGCTCCCATCCCTCTGAATCGAAAGCTTTCTGAATTCAGATTCAATCCTGCTTTGTTTTCTTTTATTCTTTTTAAATTGGCTCTTTTAATTATTATCAATAATAGAGTCAGACTTACACATCGAATCCAAAACACTATTATGGAAAACTTCCTTTCCCACCAAATAATTAACCAAACTATTGTTTATGTATTGTTTTGTTAAAGAAGTCTTTAATAACAAAATATTATAATGTCCGGCAACTCGTTTCATTTATAGAATCAAACACCTCCTGGGTAGGATTAGAAAACACAATGTTCATTACATTATATGACATTGTGAAAGCTTGTTAATTTCACAAAAGATTTCTTAAATGTGAAACAAAATCTTTGCAAGGGTCAATGAAAACTCTGATTTAAATGTTAAGAACAATTTTTTAATATCTCTGAGGAAATTTGGATCGCATTTAATATGACTTCATCCATCGTCTTCAACTAAGTAATAGAAAGAAGCGAAAGTAAAGAGTTTGGTAAAAGTCGACAAAAAATGTATTTCTCTGAGTTTTTATGTCGGTCAAACTTCATTGTTTTAGGTAAGAAAGCGAAATTGTAAACATGACATTTTGTCATTGTATTTAAACTGTGCAAGTGATGATGAAGTATTCTTTTGTTTTTCCTAAGGTTTTGTATAATCCATACGAACCTGATTTGAGATTTCTTAATATAAATGTTGCAGGAAACTACAGATTCAATATTATAATATTGTAAACGGCTACGTTTGTAAGGAGAGAACAAACATTGCGTATTTATTCTTTAAATTTCCTGTTACTCAACAATTTTGGAAAGTATTTATGTAATAGAACCAAATGTAGGACCCAAATGTCAGAATAAAACGAAAATATTTTCTCACACATCATAACATTTTTGCTGGGTTGATTGATTTCTTAGGTTTGTTTGTAATTTAAACTCCTTTGGGGCCATTGTCTGAAGGAGTGTCGTTGTGTACAATATATTTGTGTGTGTTTGTATGTGCAGTACATTTACAAAATAGGATACAAAACAATTTAATGTAATCTTTATGGTAATTCGATCCAACTTACAGCGTTTGATTGCGTCATTTATTTTTGTTGATGCTTTTGGGCTTGGTTGCAGAATAAAACAGCATGTCACTGGTTATGATTTTAAAATAATACGCCTGAAATCTCATGCGACATTCAATACCGTTATTCAGTTACTCGTGTGTATCAACGTCAGCAAATTGCATATCCTTGATGAAAACTAATGATTACACGTACAATACCGTCGTACCGACATAAACGCGCTATAATTAAGCCAGTCTTTAGTAAGCAAAAATAATAACATGCTCATCGGATAGCTTTCTGCATATTATATTGTACTGTATTGTATTGTGTTGTATTGAATTGAATTGAACTGAATTGAATAATAATGAATTGAATTGAACTGAAGTGAATAGTATTGTATTATATTGCTTAGTATTGTATTGTACTGCATTATATTGTATTGTATTGTACTGTGTCAACTGAATGATCCCACGAAAATTCAAGTAGCTGTGATTCACTTCGGTATAAATGTAACAATGACTTTAGATCTCGAGTGAGTCTAATGTAATCCAGGTCTTGCACATAACGTATTGATTCAGAGATCTCGAACAAGTTAACACCGCGGTTAAATCAAGTATACCTAATCTGACTGCCAATGAAATGTCCGTGAGAAGAACACATAAGGCAGCCAAATTTAAATTTGCGTAAGGTATGTGAGATAAACACATTGTAAAACGTATTACTAGTCTAAAAATGGAGAGACCATGTATAAAACAATTCAAATTTCTACTTTTGTTCAAAAGTCAATAGTTTTACGAAGAAACAAAAACACGTGGGAAGTAGTTTGTGCAAAATCTTACTTTTCATAACAGTAGATTCCTCGTGACAATTTACGTTACTTTTAAGTTGGCAATGAATATACCAGTCAATAAATACATTCAATCTAAATTGTATATTGGGCTGGTAAGGACATTCTTAAATGGGACAAAAGGTC
This sequence comes from Unio pictorum, assembly GCA_030141615.1. NCBI lineage: Eukaryota > Metazoa > Mollusca > Bivalvia > Unionida > Unionidae > Unio > Unio pictorum. The sequence goes on along the minus strand of JARLTB010000146.1, from coordinate 1,265,174 downwards.
CATTCTCAGCTCTTATAGCTAATGTTTCATTTTGTCACCAAATCAAGGTATTTTTGCTTTAAAAATTAGTTTATTTCCCTCTCAGTTTTAGCATTTTCTAGGATCATGCATATTCAACTTTCAGTTGTTGTTTGACGTCCCCACGCTCCAATTGGACGCCTGCTCTTAAATGAATGAAATGTTCTGTATAATTTCAAAAAACAGAAATGTACTGATCCGCCTAGGTTCATGATGTTGTCATGATGGTATCGCCCATAATTCTTTTGAATAATTCACAACAGTTCCAATATAATTTGAAGTCCAAATAATAAGCACTCTATTTTTCCGCTTACAGGTCCAAACAAATGTTCCTTTTGAATAATATCAAAGTACGACATATAGCAACGTCTGCAGACTTTCGCTGTCACTGCTTTGCTTAATTGAGGTCAGTCACTTGCAACATTGTTGCCAATGTGTAGTACCGTGATGTCATCCACCTGTTTCATTCACATTGTCCCAATACAGACCCAATATATTTTTACCCAATACAGGACCAATATTCCTATGTTAAAGTCCCGTTGCCCCCATAGTGCCGATCCTGTATTACCCATGTTGAATTCCCATTGGAGAGGTTAACAGTAACTTTACTTGATCAATCTTTCCTTGAAAACCCTGAATATTTAAATGACCTATGCGTAAACCTATGCATTCTCCCCAACGTATCCCATGACCTTTTGGACTGAGATTTCCATGCTTGGCGGGGAGAGGCATATAACTTATATAACGCCTGGTGGAGCGGGAAATTTAATTTTATATAACGCATTGCGGACATTGTTGTCAATGTCCAGTACAGTGGTGTAATCAACCCTATTATACCAATACAAATTCAATATTTGTGTCTCTATACAAGCCCAATATTGGCCCCAGAGTGCCAGCTCTGTATTTTCCATGTTAAATTCAAATTGTTGCTGGATAGTCCCAATCCATTGTCACTCTACATCCCTATGTTAAATTCCCCTTTGTCCATATGCAGCCCCAATCCATTATCAATATGCATCCCAATGTTCAATTCCCCTTCTCCTTATACAGACCCAATCCATTAAATTTCCCTTGTCTGTATAATAATAATAATAATAATAATAATAATAATAATAATAATAATAACAAGGACATTGTTTAGAGCCTAAAATTTAGAAGCTTTAAGCGCTTTATACCATCTATAATGATATGACTACACTACAGAAATACAAATGCCAAAAGCAATGTAACTGGAAAACATAAAAACATGCTAAAAACATATAAGACATTATAAGGTCTCTAAGTTTGTCCCTGCAGTCAATCGGGAATAAGGAATAAGGAATAAGTAACCAACAATGATGAAATATGTATGATACTTGACTGGACTGAAATATGATCAGCATTTGCTCTACCGCTCCGATAAAAAAATGTACAACGAAAGTTTAGCTATTTTTAGCCGCTTCCATTGTGTAATTGTAAAATTAGATACACACAGGAAAACAAACTAAGTATAAGTCTAATATTGTGCATTCTTTCTTCCAACTTTTAGAGTACTGTTTTGCCTTGAATTTGAAAAGAGATTTATGTTACTACTGACATTTGCTGTGTGAATATACCCAAGATATAACAAACCCAACCTGCTTTGGAAATGGTACTACATCTTCTATCAGCCTGCAATACATATTGCTAGCCAATACATTTGAATATACAACATAATAAAAATTCTCTTCAAGTGAGTTACTTTATATATATATATATATATATATATATATATATATATATATATATATATATATATATATATATATATATATATATAACAAGCCTGCCAAAACTTTGCCCTGCCCTTGAAAAATTGAAATGACGTCCCAGGTACGCAGACGATTAAAAATTTACTAGATAAGTGTTGGATTGGCTAGAGGCAGCATAACACTGTGGTATCTAAATTGGTATGATATTAATTGCGTTTCAGCACATATGGATGGCTGGTCAGTTGTATGTAAGCAGCAGACTATTAGACAAATACTTGGTTCGTTTTCATGTGTGTGTCTTTTTTACCATTACTCCATGCAAGCGGCTAAAACTAGCAACACTTTTGTCATTATCTTATGGACGCTCTAGAGAAAATGCTATCATATTTCACTCCTGTCAATTATCATATACATGTCATCTGAAAATTCAGTAATTCACTGTCTAGAATGCAATTAAAGGCATTTGTTTACTAGTAACAATTGTTATCATCAAACGAAGTTAAGAGTTATTTCACCCTACCATTTCTATATCATCCATTGTTCTCCTAAACATAGACTTGGCATCGTAAGACTAATAATTATTTCACTCTACCATTTCTCAATCAGCCAATACTATATTAACATACAGCTCGCATCAGAATAAGCTCATAGTTATTCCCCAATCACCGTGTACTCAAATAAACATACAGCTGGCATAATAAGATGCTCACAGATGTTTCACCAAACCATTCACAAATCACTTCGTGCTCAATTCAACACACAACTTGTATCACAATACACAACCTTTTTTTCAACCAACTATTCCCCTAGTAGCCAGTCCTTTATGAAACAGACAGTATGCAAAATGAATTATCGTTCTTACGCGGTACCATTAATCAATCACCCGGTGTTCTATAATATATTTAGTTGTCCTCATAAAATGCTAATAGTTATTTCACCCAACCATTTCCCAACTACCCAGTGCTCGATTAAAATTATAGCTGGTATCATTAGACACGCATAGCCATTACATCCCACAAGTCCGAAAATCACCCCTTACTATTTTCATGTAGCTGACATCACATTAAGCTAATATAGTTAGACTCGCCACTCCATATTGTTCCAGTGACTCGCGTTCTTAGTACCTGTTTCATTAAAATATAAATTTTGTATTCATGTTCAATGCCAGAACGTTGCCATCATAAATGAGGGACGCATGTTCCGGTACGATTTACCTCATCTGAAAATATATGTCTTCCGTCTGCAGAAGGATAACCCTCGCTATAGCAGTATACAATTTACCACTGAGTCATACAAAACAATACTTTGCATATTAGTTTTGGCGACACTCTAAAATCATTCCCACTCTGGCTTCTTGAATTTAATAACATTCCAATAGAATCAATTTTGACCTTGACCCAATATACACCAGGCATTCAAAGGAAGTTAGACTGAACTCTTTGCATTGTCTGAACTAAATATCCCTTTGTTAAGAAGAAAGTTTTTTTCTCTGTTGGTAGAAATGTACTTTTAACAAGACACATACTCTTGTACGATATTACTTAAATGGATTCAGAAATATAACCGTTTATTTGTTTTCTTATTGTGTGAATGGGTCTACTTTATTTTTGCCAAATTGGACTTGGTTATGATTTTCGATAACATAATGATTGTTTGTGGCTTCCACATCGTTCGCAAATCCTTGCATTATAAATGCAATAATCCACTACTTGAACGGTCCTTGTAAACACACTTGTAATGCATTCATTTCGATAATGTATGTTAATCTCTATATACAATGAACATGCAAATGTATTAATATTCGTAGATATTTAAAACTTTAAGAATTATACATGGAAATGCGTTGTTTCTGTCACTATGAAATCTTAGTTTATCTAACGTAGACATTCATATTGTTCTTTAATCTGAAGTCACTAATCTATATATTGGTAACATATTTGAAAAGATAAGTATTATTTATAAGGATATTTTTAATTTAAGGTCCTAATACACATAATAAGCCATATTTAGCAGATACCAACAACACAAGCGTCAACAAATATATCGGTAATAATACCAGGAAAAGAGATGAAGAGAACCAGGTTGAATGCTCAAAAATACACCATATATATATATGATTTAATTTTGTAAATTCTTTTAGATCAGTGACACCTACCTCATTATCATACTGTCTAGACATGCTAAGATTCATACAATGAATAATAATGTAGGTACGCAGAAACAGTAAACATATAAACGATTAACATGAACCTGATATTTAAAGAGACAAGGGTTATCGAAACATGTGTGTTCTTCGAGAAATATGATACAAACTTTGCATTCCTTATATGACACTGTAGTACGTACATTTCCAATTTTGGAACGGTTTCAAGTTTTACTGACTCATGGGGATAAGCGAAAGATCCAATTTACTTTATAAATCCTCACAAATAGCATGCATTATTTTAGTAATATAAATAACAACATGCTTTTAAGCTGACACCTTAAGTCATCGTCATTCGAGTATGACATTATTCTTGTACAAGCAGTTGTTCATTTTCTAAAGGAACTGGCACACTTGAGACGGGGAAAAAGGGGTGGGAGGACGTGGATATGCCTAAAGTTTAGGAAAGTAGGAGAGAGTGGTTGGGAGGACGTAGTGATGTCAAACGTTCAGTAACGTTGTATTGGGTAACCGTAAATCCTAACGATTGGTACAATGGTATGCTGTTAAAGGGCAACTGTATGACATGCTTATGAAATGCTTTGTTGCAGGTTCGCGTATGGTAGAATAGCGTAATTTGAACATTAAATAAATCAGTATATATGTTCCATGCCATAATTACAAAAATCTTTGAAAATGTATATTTATATTTCTTACTTACCTGGATCTGCAGTTAATTTTTTGTCACAAATCGGCTTAATTAATATGGATTAGTAAACGACTATAGACACAAAACAATTGATAAATTATTTATGCATAATACTCACTTTGACTATTCTACATGTCTATTCAAATTTTCGCTAATGGTTGTATTACATTTTCCAGTAGTATAACATGTAACAGTCTCATTGATTATGCCCGTTTATTACGATATCTGGCGTCATTTATTTTCACTTTAGACTGATCGGTTACGTATGTGGTTCCAAACAGAACGAATCTGAGACAACGTGGTTTCACATTCAAGAAACCCGTCTGTTTTCTTGCAATTGTTTCATGTTCGTATGAGAAATTGAAAATAAGACAATGAGACAGATGTCTCACAAAGAACACATTAGCTCTTATCGTTCTGATATCTATCTATCTATCAATCTATCTATCTATCTATCTATCTATCTATATATATATATATATATATATATATATATATATATATATATATATATATATAGTTTGTGTTTATGCTGTAATAAACGGTATCAAAATAAAAGTGAAAACAGACAGTTTTGTAATATTTTTCCTATAAAATCTTTTATAGCTATGGACAAAAGATTGTAATTTTTCAGGAATCAAATCCCAAAATAATCCAATAATAAATCACGATAAAAATTGTCAAAGTGATAAGAGTAAAATGTTCTAATTCAAGTTTGAGTACAAACGAAAATCCAAGTAAGAATTTGACAGTGATATAATACAACATTCATCATTTATAGACCTTACGACGATTCGCGAAAATTTGTATAGACATGTTGAATAGTCAAAGTGAGTATTATGCATAAAATATTTATCAATTTCTTTTTGTGTCTATATCTTTTACTAATCCATATTGATTTAGCCGATTTGTGACAAAAAAATTAACTGCAGATCCAGGTAATGATATATTCGAATGACGGTGACTTAAAGTGTCAGCTTAGAAGCAGTTTCTGCTTTATATTACTAAAATAATGCATGCTATTTGTGAGGGGTTTTAAAGTTAATTGGATCTTTCTCATATCACCATAACTCGGAAAAACTTGAAACCGTTATGACGTAATTGAATGCAAACTTGGAAATCTACGTACTACAGTGTCATATAAGGAATGCAAAGTTTGTATCATATTACTTGCGAAACACACTTGTTTGGATGACCCTTGTCTATGGTTATCTTTTATATCTTTACTCCAAGCGCGTTCTTACAGTGCGATTCAACGTATCAGTTTTACCGTGTCTAGACAGTATGATAATCAAGCAGGTGTCCTTCATCTAAATGGATTTACAACGTTAAAACCTACTTATGTTTTTGTTTTCTCCATTTGATTAAAATGTGTATAAACCTACAAATTGGACCAACTAATCATTCTCGTTCTCTTCATTTCTTATTTTGTTATTATTATTTGTTGACGCTTGTGTTGTTGGTATCTGCTAAATGTGGCTCATTATAGGCATTAGGACCTTAAATTAAAAATATCCTTAGAAACAATACTTATCCTTTCAAATATGTTACCACTAGATTGATTAGTTACTTCAGATTAAAGAACAATATGAATATCAGTCTTACCGTGTCTAGACAGTATGATAATAAAGGAGGTGTCCCTCATCTAAAATGATTTACAAAGTTAAAGCTGTTTATATGGGTTTTTCTTCTCCATTTCATTAAAATGTGTATAAACCGACAAATTCGACCGACTAGTCGAAAGATATATTTCTCGGCAATCAATCTCGTTCTCTTCATTCTTTCAAAGTTAATATTACAGATATATTTATTGACGCTTGTGTTCTTGGTGTCTGCTTAATAAGGCTCATTATGTGTATTATGTCTTTAACTTAAAAAAATATCCTTTGAAACAATACTCATCCTTTCAAATAAGTTACCACTATCATCATAATACTGCAAACCAATACCAAGTTCATTTTGGCAAATATAACGTACTCCCATTCAAACGATACAAAAACAAATAGACGGGTATATTTCTGAATCCATCTAAATGTTATTGTACAGGAGGATGTCTCTTGTTAAAAGTTCATTTCAACCAACAGAGCAAAACCTTTCTTCTTTGCAAAGGGGTATATATTTCAGACAATGCAAATAGTTAAGTCTAACTTATTTTCAATGCCTGGTATATTTTTGGTCAAGGTCAACAATTGATTATATTAGAATGTAGTTAAATTCAAAGAGCCAATGTGGGAATGGTTTTAACAGTGTCGCCAAAACTAATATGCAAGCATATATATATTGCAAAAGCGTGGTGATCCGTCTGCAAATGGTAGACATATATTTTTAGATGAGGTAAATCGAACCGGAACATACGCCACTCAGTATTGACGGCAACGTTCTGGGATTGAACGTGACTAATATATTGTATAATTTAATGAAATGGGTAATACGAATACGTCAATGGAATAATATCGAGTGCCGAGTCGAAATATTTTAGCGTAATTTGATGCCAGCTACATGAATACTATTGTAAAGGGTGATTTTTGGAATGGTGGGTGAAATGACTATTATCATCGTATGAAACCAGCTATAATTATACTCGAGCACTGGGTAGTTGGGAAATAGTAGGGCGAAATAACTATTAACATCATATGATGACAACTAAATATATTATAGAACACCGGGTGCTTGATTAATGGTACCGCAAAAGGAATAATAAAATATTGGCATGCTATCTGTTTCATAAGGCACTGGCTAACTGGGGAATAGTTGGGTAAAATAAAGGTTGTTTATGGTGATGCAAGTAGTGTGTTGAATTAAGCGCAAAATGATTTGTGAATGGTATGGTGAAACATCTGTGAGCATCTTATGATGCCAGCTGTATGTTTATTTGAGCATTGGGGAATGTTTTTGCGAAATAAATATGATCATTGTCTGATGCCGGCTGTATGTTAATAGAGTATTGGGTGATTGGGAACTGGTAGAGTGAAATAATTATTAGTCTTACGATGCTAAGTTTATGTTTAGGAGAGCAATGTATGATATAGAAATGGTAGAGTGAAATAACTCCTAGCTTCGTTTGATGATAACAAATGTTACTAGTAAACGAATGCCTTTAATTGCAACCTAGACAGTGACTTATGTTTGGGTGTGAATTGCCATAATCAGTGAATTGCCGTTGGCCGTAATTTACTTTAGACCAGGGGTCGGGAACCTATGGCTCGCGAGCCAAATGTGGCTCTATTGATGGCTGCATCTGGCTCGCAGATAAATGTTCGATTATTACAAAAATGTTTCTTTAGACTCCTTTGATCTACATATTAATTGCATATCAATATTTCATTCTACAAATGAGCTAAAGTCTACTGCAGCTCAGCATCAGAAGTGGTAAAGGAGATAAACTCCGCTGACCTAAAAGACAGAAAAATAGCAACCCAGCATTCATTGCAATTAAAGGGAAATAACTCTTGCCTTACCTCCAAATGCAAGTCATGCTGCAAGAGTAGCCACCTCTACACTCCTTCACGTGACGAAAAATGCGCGAACTAGAAAGCTGGTTCAGCAGCAGAGAGGGCGAATCCTACAACGTTTTCAGACAAAATTTTGATTGAAATCTTAAAACGAGCCGTCCTATAATCTCATTTTAACCAAAAAAAGGGCGAACCCTACAACGTTTTGAAACAAAATTCGATTGAAATCCTTAAAACGAGCCTTCCCTACGAAATCTCATTTTAACTAAAAAAATGAAAACGGAGATTTTACGATTTTTTAATCAAATTTTGATTGAAATCTTAAAACGAGCCGTCCTACGATCTCATTTTAATAAAAAAAAATGAATCCTACAACGTTTTCAGACATTAATTTTGATTGAAATCTTAAAACGAGCCGTCCTACGATCTCATTTTAATAAAAAAAAATGAACCCTACAACGTTTTCAGACAAAAAATTGATTGAAATCTTAATGAGTCTTCCCTACGAAATCTCATTTTAACTAAAAAAATGAAAACGGAGATTTTACGATTTTTTAATTAATTTTGGTCGCAACTTGTTGTCATTCACCCTCTCTGCTGCTATGGGTTAACAAAAAATAATAAATGATTTTAACCGAATATTTGATCAAGTCCGATACGATATCGTGTCCGAGGATCATGTAGATTTATTGTTGCGAATCCGTGCGGAGTCGACTGAGCATGACTAAAGAAATCTCGAAATTGATTGAAGTCCATATCAGAGCACCATGTCTGCCAAATATTTCTAAGAGTATGAGTATCAACTCCGTTGAATACAGCAAGAATATTGCAGTTATCTCTGATGACTTTTGGAACCTGAGTGTAGCGTTGAGTGACATATATCACGTCAGTGTTTTTGTGACGCCCCCGGGAAAAGATCCTAGCAGGATTTTTTTGTTTATCCAACATTATATCGTCGTATACGACTAAATTGTTAATATCTCCATCAATATCATCAATACTCGGTGCTTCATCGATATCGGTTATAAAATCAATGGCGTTCTCACCCTTAATTTCTGATGCATTCTCGTTAAAATCCTTTAACACTTCATAACATCGTTGATCATCTACGCTAGGGGCAATTAAATACAACTTATCCCACTTCATCCATCTCATTATTAAATTGAGTAACAATTGCGTTTTACCGGATCCAGATGGCCCGATTATAATCATCCGGATAGAGTTTGGTAGCGCTGCATGATGCTTAACTGGTTCTCTTGTTTTAGTCGCTGAAAAATCAATTATATCCATATTTCTATACATAAATTATGGATCTATATTGTGTGAAGTGTAAAACGCGTACTGGCACAGATGATGTGACGACGGTTACAACTAAAAATAACCGATCAGCGCTTTCTGGTAAATGCGTGCAATGTGGTACAAAGAAATTTAGATTTGTGTCTATGAAATCTGATTTAAAAAAAAACGAGGAGGTGATATCGCAGCCAAATTGGCAAAGCTCCCTGGAACCCCATGGGCAAAGTACCCCGGAGAAAAGCACCTTCCGGGATATAGCTATTGTGGACCGGGAACCAGACTTGATATCAGACTCAATGATCAAAATCAGTCCCGACCCGGTGAAGAACCAATAAACGCCATTGATAAGGCCTGTCACCTTCATGATGTTGCTTATAAAAGCAGCAATCTGCAACACAGGCATCTAGCAGATGTGAAATTAATTCATGCGTTAAATGCTATTCCTGATAAATCCTTCAAAGAAAAATTGGCTTCATTTTTAATAAAATCGGCTATGAAAAGTAAATTGATGTTAGGTGCCGGTAATTAATAATATGGAATCAATTTATTATTCCCCAAGAGGATACTGGAGGGGTAAATCAGCAGTCCATAAACTCGCTAGCGCTGCAAAAGTGAAAAAAACCACTGCGGCTAATTGGTTATCCAAACAGGCACTATGGCAAATTTATCTACCACCGCCTAAACAAATTCAATTCTCGCATTTTGATGTGACCGCTCCTAATGAAGTTCATCAGGCTGATATATTATTTCTGCCACATGATCGTGGTTACAAATACGCTTTAACCGTTGTTGATATTGCAAGTCGATACAAAGAAGCAGAACCGTTAAAAACAAAATCAGCTACTGAAGTTGCTTCTGCATTTGAGAGGATTTATCGACGAGGTCCTCTGCACTGGCCAAATCTATTGCAGGTTGATCCTGGCAAGGAATTTCAGGGTGCAGTGTTATCTACAATGAAACATCATAATGTCACCATACGACGAGGGCATACTGCGCTACATCGCGATCAGGCCATTGTAGAACGATTTAATCGGACGATTGCTGAGCGGTTATTTGGATATCAATACGCAAAAGAATTCATTCAAGAAAAGCGATCCCGTGAATGGGTTAAAAGATTACCATCTGTGATTACAGCACTGAATAACGAGATTACTAGAACAATCAACATGAAACCTATCAACGCGATTAAAAAGAAGTCAATACTTGAAAAACCACAAAAAGATTTCAAAGAACCAATTCTTGGTAGTAATATCACTGTGAGGTACTTATATGAACCAGGAGAGCTTGAAGGGGGTAGAAAAAGGGCTACTGATCCTATTTGGAGCGTCACTACGCATAAGATATCTACTATAACACGATCTACGGGTAGACCTCCAATCTATAAACTGGATTCAACTGCTCCTCAGCGAGGATTTACTAGACAACAACTACAGGTAATTCCTGACGATACTCAATTACCACCGCATGGTCTTAACTAGCACCGTTGCGTCTATTGCACTCAAGACAAGTCAACATCACATTGTTTCTGACATGACCGAGATTGTTATTTTTTCTGTCTACGGTGAATTGGCGAGGATCCTTATCCGAATACTGCCAACGCATTATACAATTGCAACTCGCGCAGTGATTATTCTGTTGTTGTTTCAGCGTAATTATTAATTTAGCATCAATATCAAATTCTCGTTGTTTTTTTTTTGTCCTGTTGTTTGTAACCGGAGAGTTTTTTATTAATGATGCTAACATCAATATCATTTATTGTGGTGTCATTATCATCGAAAATAATTCTTCGAAGTTGATTTATTTTTCGTACTCTGGATACTGCGAGATAGACTAAATTCGACCATTCGATGTGATTATCCACCATCCAAACAATTGTATCCGATATAGTCAATCCCTGTGAAGAGTGTATTGTTGCTGCGTATCCTAGCGTCCACGGGGATTTATTAGCACGCAATGCATCTTCAACGACATTGATATCAACCAGCACAATATCATTTAATACGAGAATTTGTTTTTCACTCTGTCCTGGAATATCAACTTCAATGTTCTGTTTTCGTGTATCCGATGGCCTATAACAAAGGGGTACTGGAAGCGTTGCAAATTTTTCTTTATGCAATTCAAATAACTTCATCTGAAGTGTGTCTCTGACTATTTTTCTACTTGCAATTATCAAATCATTTGGTCTCCATGTTTCCCAGAAATCATTCATAGGAGTTTCTGAAATCACTTCACGCGCTATTTCGCATTGGATTCTATCCGGTTGTAATCTAATTAGCGCTTTGAACTCGCGTAATCGTTCATCAAGTGATCTATAATCAGTGGTAATTTCTTCATAATAGTCTACAGAACCCTTTAGCCATTCATGTGGAGATGCACCGACAAATGGTGGTGGTTGGCCGTGATCACCGCACATGACGACTTTTGTGTTTTTGTTTAACAACCACTCGAGAAATGTTTGTAATACATCTAATGACACTGTGCATATTTCATCCCAGATTATGATTTCAGGAATGAATTTATCACCCATACGCTCAGGAGTCCATTTGTCACCCTTCCATCGAAAGAAACTATGGTAAGTACAGGCATTTACCCCTCGCTGTATCATCTCTCTGGCGAGTCTGTGAGTCGGTGTTAGCACAATCATGGTTGACCGACGAAATAATTCAATTGCACGAGTTGTCTTTCCTGACCCACCACAACCGTTTAAATAAACTGTCTTGTATCGACATATTGGATCAGATACCGGTGGTGCATTAGAAAATTCTGATTGAATTTCAATACGGTTACAACAAAGGTATTTATCATCCATGGCAACGTCTGCGGATTCACAATACTCATGTAGCATCTCCTTTTTAAATCGCCAACGCCCCCAATTTTCTTCGGGATCTGTGAATTTAGCTACAGCTGATTTGTACTTATTGTGTATATACATCGAATCAGTGGCCACTCTAACCGCGGTATTAGGAAATCTATTTATCATCGAAAATAAATTGATAGAAGCATAGGCTAGCATTGAACTTCTCAAATGTGTATACTGGGAATTATATCCATCACAGTAGGTAACAACCGTACCTAATTTCTCACCATTGGATAGAAAAGCATCCTTACGGGATACAAGTTTTCCCTGTTTCATTAAATCCGCTACAATAAAATCGTATTCAGCGACGTCTATGATCAACCGCGAGGAGTATTTTGCGTTGTCATATCGTCCACCTTGAGTGAATTTACCGATTATTCTTCGTCCAAAATCTTTTGCTTGTTCTTTTTTAATTTCAAATAACTTCATAGACAAATTCATGATTTGTTCTTCACTAAAATTCGAAGAATTTCCATCAGGGAATTGTTTTCGTAGTTCGTTGATTATACGATCTAGATCGGGTTGTGGTAGCCAAACTTCTTTCTGAGCTTGATAGCATATAATAGCCTCGGAAACAATCAACGATATTAGCATACCACAATCAATCATATATCTCAATAGCACTATTGGCATCCAGGCCTTTTCAGATAGATGTCTACCGAGCCAAACATAACTACACGGATGTAATCCTGACGCTAATTCGAATGATATCACACGAGCGAATCCGGTTAAATCAAAATCAGGCAATGGTCCATTAATCGCAACACGAGTCATTTCATGCGTGGGGTGTCCAAATCGTTTGAAGTACTCGGCGCATTCCCCATATCCGAGAAAACTTCCAGGATAACACGCGGCTATATCAATTGAAATCATACCATCACGTGAGTATTTCGTATTCCACAGTCCTCCATGACCAAATTTGACGCAACTCAATTTAACATCCTCGAGAAAATCACTTCGTGTTGGACGCCATGAGTTTTTTTCTCTTGCGAAGTGAGCTACCACTGATGGAATAGTAAAACTATCCGTGAGTAGTTTTTCATGGAAACTCTCCGGTGAAAAATCACTAGCGATTTTTCTCATTCTATTATCTAATTCTTCAACGCGATATAATTCACCATTTGGTCGTACAAATTGATCAAATCCTTCATCACTTCTAAGTAACCACACTGACACAGGATCATCCTTACACAAAGCATGAATAGCATCAAATAATCTCTCTTCATAGAAAACATCCCCGACGAATTCCGGAGGGATATATTTCACGGTTCGTTCTCGTGGAAATACTGTTACCGCAGGTGTCCACGCGTGTTTATTATGATCAATAATCTGTATTGGTGCTCCATTTTTGTTATATTTCGGTTCGTATAAAACCTCTCCGGTTATCGTCATAACTGTTATTGGAAATCTTAATGATGTTTCTAACTTAGCTATATCAGAAATCTTTGCACCATGCTGTTTCACTGTCAGTTCCCACTCGGTTATTTTCCTACGTCGCAGATCAGTTAGTTTATTTCCTCGGGATGCATTTGTGAAGTGTTCTAGTACCCGTGTTGCTACACAATTCAGTGAACTAGAATATTTCATAGGAGCTAGTTTTGCGATATCGGGTTTATCATTTAGCGGGTATATCCCATAAACCATTGCTGTTACGGGATAAGATCTTTCGTAGTATGGTTTATCAATGCCGGTTAGAATTCCTGGTTTGGAATCTCTACTCACAATGACAGCTTTTTTATTCTTGAGGATTGGTTCAAATTTATCCCTAATAATCCATTTGCCATCGACTTCGATAATGAATTTGATTCGGAAAAAATGCCGTTTTTCCCCAACACGTGAAATTATCACTGCTGCTTTTTCATCAGTCATGGTAGCGTCAACAACACCATCAATTCGAAATGTTGACCAACAATAAGATGCTCCATCACGCTTAAATTCATTAAAACAGTCTCTGATTTTACTAATCATGGCTTTATCAAGAATTGTATTCTTTGGTGTATTAGAAACTATATCGAGATTGAATTGAGCATCCTTCCAGGGTAATCTCTTGGACGTTTTTTTGGGTTTATCGAGATTAAATTTAGGATTGATTTTCAATAATCTCTTAAACTCTTTCATGTTTCCGTCTATTGGACGTTTTTGGGGTTTATCGAGATTAAATCTAGGATTGATTTTGTTACGTTTTTTTGGTTTATCGAGATTAAATCTAGGATTGATTTTCAATAATCTCTTAAACTCTTTCATATTTCCGTCTATTGGACGTTTGTTACGTTTTTTTGGTTTATCGAGATTAAATCTAGGATTGATTTTCAATAATCTCTTAAACTCTTTCATGTTTCCGTCTATTGGACGTTTGTTACGTTTTTTTGGTTTATCGAGATTAAATCTAGGATTGATTTTCAATAATCTCTTAAACTCTTTCATGTTTCCGTCTATTGGACGTTTTTGGGGTTTATCGAGATTAAATCTAGGATTGATTTTTAATAATCTTTTAAACTCCTTATCAGCATTTTTCGAAGGCGTTTTCCTTAATTCCCTCATTCTATAATTAAAACAAGCATTTAAATGAAAGATTTTTATATAATGAATCACTGTAAGTGGCTTATGATTGGATCAGTAACCCCGTGTAACAAATCATGCAGAAATGAGTTCTGTGGGTATCATATGCAAAGCTTTCGTCGTGGAAGCCTTGGTCCGTTACCTTGTATTCTATGTGGAGTTGGGGTCAGGGGAAAATCTCAGTTGTGTTTGAATTGTGGTGGAAAGCGATACAGGGAGTTGAAGCGTTATTATGATAAAAGAATAAAAAATGGACAATCAATCAGAAATTTTGACCCTGAAAAGGTCCTTGACCCTGACAACATCAAGGATAAAATCATAAGAACTCCTCAAGACTACATCGAAAGATTTATCATTGAACCAAACAATGAATTAGACAAATAGTATTTAGTATACGAATGAACCAAGAATTCAGACAACACCCTGTGATCACAAATTATGAAGCATCCAGTGATGGTGTTGTAAGAAACCGCAAACTGAAGAAACCAGTTGGTTCTGTGAATAATCAAGGGTACTTGACGTTTACTGTTAGGGAGGGAAAAGAAACGAAAACTTATCTCAATCATCGTTTCGCATTTGAGTGTTTTTATGGATTGATCGAGGATGATTTTGTTATTGATCATATCGATTCTAATCCAAAGAATAATTCTTTATCAAATCTGCAGGCTATCACACAAAGTGAGAATACCAAACGAGGGAATACTGGGAAATACTCGAAAAAAGCGAGACCTGTGAAATCTTTGAATACGATAACTAACGAAGAAAAAATATTTCAATCAATGAATGAAGCCGGTAGGCACTTCGATATTTGTGGACCCTCAGTACGAAGAGTTGCAGAGGGGATTTATCGATCTGCGATTTCAAAGGGGACTGGACAGAAAATTCAATTTAGTTACGTCTAATGCGTCATATTTTTCATTTAGAAATATATCATTATTATAGAATAATGAATTCTGAAAACATGAATAGCATCATATCCGAGATTTCAAAATTGAAAGGTTGGGATATTGAACTATCAGATGGGTTAAATCCTGATCAAATCATGTCTGATTTTCAGGATATAGAATACGGAGTTAGCACTAACAAGTATATGCTACCAAAGAAGTATGCACTCATCAAGAGAATTCAGAATTCTATTAAGGATTCTCTCGCATTTTCCAGTGACGTAAGTGTGTTCGCTCCGTTATATACCATCGTAGAACGAATACGAAAAGAATTGGGGTACGAATACGAAATGAAAAAGGAGGTTAATTCTAAAGTTAGAAACCTACGGGCGTTAATTCAAGAAAATGAACAATTTTGATTGACCGACCATTTATCATTATTTGATTGACCGACCATTTATCATTATTTGATTGTGACCGTCCCTCATAGAGATTTTCATTTTTTTTAGCATTTTTTGATTGACAATGTCAGAATCATCTCACAAGTTAGTAATAATTAATTATTTTTGTGTATTCTCACCCACCCGCGATGAAAAAAACATAGTTTTCAATATAAAATTGCTCAAACAGGTCAGACATTTCATGGTTTCTGAGGGCGAAAACCCCAGGTTTTTTACACAGGATTTTCGAGATTTTTTATCAGATTACACTTTTTAGCCATAATTCGTATCAGATTTTCATTTATTTTTAGCATTTTTTGATGGAAATTCATGTAGGATTTGCTTGATTTAGCCCTTTTTGATAAAAAATCTCGAAAATCCTGTGTAAAAAACCTGGGGTTTTCGCCCTCAAAATCCGACATGTCAAATGTTTTCGTCTGTTAGGTCGGATTGAAAAATTGTTTTGCAATTGAAAAATTGTTTCTGATTTCAAATAATGGTCAATGAAGCATTAACAACCCGATTGGCTCGTGAACGACTGGATGCAATTAAGAGATTTGTACCAATTCGTGACTCTGTACGGAATAAACTGCAACAACGACAGAGTCTTCAGACTGATTTTGCTGCGGGATCTGAAGAATTGTTTAAACCAGTAACCACAGCAACGAAGGGGATAGAGCGTGCTTTACTGGGAGATGGTCCCGAGACGGGAAAATCTGTTATTGGTGAACTCGAAAAAATAGCAGCGAAAACTGAACAAACAGAACAGGCCGTACAAAAAATAGAATCAAAAAGAACAGTAGATGATTTACGCGTGAGATTTAACGAGGAAGTGTTAGCAACAATTGATAAGATTGATTTAACAGAAATTCCTGAGTTTGTTGTTAAGACTTATGAAAACAGAAAAAAAATGTTGAAACCAGAACATCATAAGTTTGTTAAGGATTTCACTCATTGGGCTGATATATTCTACAAAATCAAAACTGGAAAAAGTCAAAAAGAGACAAATAGTGCATCATACCTCGATTATATCAATAAGGTGGGTACAGTGTATAATCAATACGAAGAGTTTAAACAACAACAAAAACCGCCAAAATTGCAAAGGCGGCGACAGCAACCTGCAAAGAAAATATCTTTTTCACCTAAAAAACAACAACCTGAAAAACAACAAATACCACGTGATGATGGTGATTATTTACAATCCACGGATTTAGAAAAAATGGATGTAGCAAAGGGTTATAGCGGAAGTGGATTAAGAGATTCCAGTGAAAATCCAAGGATTTCATGTCCTGATAGTGTTCTCAGTGATATATCACGATTAGAAGTTCTTGTAGGAGGTTTCCGAGCTGGAAATAACTCACCGGAAATAATTAATGAAGCAGCTGATATCTGCAGGTGGTTATTTCAGGGTGGTATCATGGATATCAGCACATATCGAGATTTCATTGGCGAGTTAGTGGAAAGTGGGTATCATAGTGACTGAATTGATTAGATAAATAACAATTGAAAAATTGTTTCTGATTTCAAATAATGATCATACACTACAATCATGATAAACCAACCCCCGTCTACGTAGTTAATTCACGGTTTCCGGTTTATAGAGCATACTACGGAGATGGTTTAGGTAATACCATTGCAGGGTTATTTGCGAGAATGGCTCCAAAAGTGATGCCGTTAGCTAAACAATTAGGAATGAAAGCAATTGATGTTATTCGTGATAAGGGTATTGGTGCTGTTGGAGATCTTGCTGGAAAAGCGTTTTCAACTGCGAAGAATAAAATAACATCATTAGTGAGACGAAAAAAGAAACCGTTACCATCTACAGCGGAAATGCCTGCAAGTGTTAGTAGAATTATAAATAACGCAGTAGATGAAAAATTAGCGTCGATGGTTTTAACCCCCGACCAAAGCAATATTGCAAACATGATAGCAGGAAGTGGCTTTAAAAAACTACGACGATGAAATGGAAAATCGCGATTTAGACTCTGATAAATAGAATAAAATGTTCAAAAAGTCACATGATCCAGCGTTTGATATAGACGCCCCAGTTGGCAAGGATGATTCTGTACGCGATTATCAATATTACGCCTATCATGCCATAGACTCAAATAGTCGAGCAAGAATTGATCTTCAAGTCCATGATACCAGTAAATACTTTTTGCCCTGTGAAGCGTTTATTGAAGTAGAAGGAGAAATTGTAACAGCTGCTGATACTCCTGCTGTACCAGCACCGTATCCAGCTGGTACTCAAGTCGGTTTTGTCAATAATGGTATCATGGCGTTATTTGAGAGTGCAAAATATCTCATTGATGGAAAAGAAATTGAGGCGATAGATCGCGATATTGATGTGGCTACAACAATAATCGGGTTAGCGAGATATTCCGATGATTATACAAGATCAGCAGGACCCTCTATGATGTTTGCAAAGGATGGTAGGAATACCGCTGGAGGAAATCAATTTATTATAAGACGACCAAAGAATAATGCTGGCACCGCTAATATTGATGCCGAGGATATGATTATAAACAACGATCCTAACTACAATCTAGGAGCTGCAACACGTATTTCAATGTTGCAAGGAGCGCGTAAATCATTTTCATGCGCGATTCCACTGCATCATATATTTGGATTCTGTAGAAACGTCCGAAAAGTTATTTATGGAGCGAAGCATACAGTATCGCTTGTACGAAAGAGTGATGATAGTGACGCGATTTGGAGGATTCCAGCAGATGCTGCAAATCCAAATGCTGATGCCGGTAAAGTCAATTTAACAAAAATATCATTGTGGATGCCAGTGTTGACTCCAGCAATCACCGCAGAAGAACGATTACTATCATTTATGGACCAAGGAGGAAAATCATTACTAAGTTGGCTAACCGTGAGTACAGATGTTAAACAATCAAATATCAACGGTTTATTCACTTGGAACCTAGCATCAAAACAAGGTGTTGCTGCGCCACGTCATATATTTATTGCGTTACAAGATAACGCACGAGTTGGCGATCAACGTTTCAGTCATATGATATTTGATCAATTAGGTGTGAAAGACGTCTCACTGAGAATAAACGGCCAACAGGAACCATCCGAGGATATACAACTTAATTACACAGAAAATCATATTGCACGAGTTTATCATCGTATGTTGTCATTTATGGCACGCGATCAAAATGTGGATACTGGTTTGCAAATATCACAATTTGATTTTAAAAATCTGTATCCGATCTATTACTTCTCGCTGGAACATCTCGATTTGATGAGACAATCTGTTGTTGATATACATTTTAGAGCTAATGTGACTCGTGGTGCTATTGCTGATTATAGAGCGGTTGCTGTCATTCTCAGTGATAAATCAATGCTACTTGAAGGTGTTGGTGGAAGAATGAGAGTGGTAGATGCACCAGTAGAAAATCTTTGATTTTCAAAAACATGTAAACGATTTAGAATCAATCTATTATGTATAATGTCATATAGTGTTATTAGTGTTGCGTTAACTCCCGGTCAAGTCAAGAAATTGCAATCGGAATCAGCTAAAAAATGTGGAACCACAATCACGTTGAAACCCAACCAAATGACTGGTGGTGCAAATAAACTATCGCTGACAACTCGTCAGGTGAAACATTTCAATGATGCACTTGTAGCAAAAAAAGGTGTTCAGATTACTCTTTCTGCGGCTGCTATCAAAAATATGATTAAAACAGGCGGTATATTCCCGTTGTTAGCTGCAATACCAGCATTGATTGCCGCAGCAGCCCCAGCGGTGGCTAAAGCAGCGGCGTTAGGAGCCGTTGGTACTGCAGCAGGAATGGCACTAAAGAAGGCAACTGGGAAAGGATATAAAAAAAAGGGAAAGGGTCTAAGACTACCAGGAACCCCGTATTCGTGGTACAGCGGAAAGGGTCTAAGACTACCAGGAACCCCGTATTCGTGGTACAGCGGAAAGGGTCTAAGACTAGGACCGGTTTATTAATTGAGGAACCTATGGTTCCCAAATCTTCGATGGTTGTGGAATCTTTGATTCCCATGTCCAATTTTGATTTACTCGATGCCGCTAAAAAACTCGCGATTAAAAACTTCAGAGGTGTCTTTATGAAAGATCAATTACCACATCAACCAAACAGCGTTGAAACCGGAATCATTAATTTAGATAACAGCACCGGACCTGGAACTCACTGGGTTGCATACGCTATTGATCCACGTGGGATTGTCTATTTTGATTCATATGGATTAGCCCCACCAAAAGAGTTCATGCGTTATATAAAAACCCTTCCAATGAAGACTTGGTATTCTACGCTACCAACACAAACGATGATTGACCCACCAATATGTGGCAGCGAAGTATTAAATGTTCTTGACGCTATTTCTAACTCCTTGAGTAACCCAAGCGGAAAACCACCACATGTTGTCGTGAATGAATACACCAGCAATCGCTGGAAATCGAAACGATTTTAGAGAGAGGTGTATAAAATAACATGATTGATATTTGGGGAAGACCTCTGAAACCCAAACCCGATGACACTACAACCGGTGATGTAAAAAAACTAATCAAAGATGAAATCGCTGAGACGTTGAATTTAGTAAATGTTGATCCTAATGAGATAGTTGTATTTCAAGACAAACAGGGTAAATTGAAAAGCAGTGATGTGTCATTGAATGATATTTTAGTTAAACAACGAAACGCAATCGAGAACACCGTTGCGTTATTTTCCGATCAGGGTAAACTCAAACCGGGTGTACTCTTCTCGACGATTACAGATCGATTCAAAACTCTCAACGATGAATTGAAAAATTCCGTGTTGGAACTAGCAACACTTGAATCTAAAACCGAAGAACACATAAAACAGTTTATAAATTTTCGTAGAAATATCATTGATAAATTTCTTGGATCTACATTCGATAAAATTGAAATAAAACTACCGGATATCAAAAAATCCATCGATGAGACGAAAAACTTCATCGAAGCCATCAAAACTGATTTTCCGAGGATGATAACAATCATTGAAAAAACAAAAATTCCTCATGAGAAAACCAATAACGTAGTATACACGATCCAACACGGATCATTTGTGTGGACTCCTACAGACAATATACTACATATCACTGCAACCGTCAAAGGTATTTATCGATTAACACTAGTAACAACGACTCAATTTAATATATTATCGTCGAGTTCATATGGTGTCAACAATACAATATCAACAATCATTGATAAGGATACAATCGAACAATTCATGATAACATCGACTGATAAAAATTTGGCTACGATTTCAACAACATGGTATGTGGAATTCGTAGCGGATTTAAGTAAATAACTAAATCCTTCGGATTTCACAATTGAAAACGCTAGCGTTTTTAAAATAACAATGATTTCATCAACGCAATGTCGCTATGATCAGGTCAGAGAATTTCAGAATAGACTCAAAACCCTCACTGAGGAGTATCAAATAAAAATAAAAAAATACCGACGAAGAATCACTGTAATTAATGTTATTATGTACTCGGTGTCAAGCGTTCTCACTGGCGCCGGAATAATACTTGCATCGGTTACAATGATTGCCCCGGTCGTAGTTCCAATTTGCATTTCTACGGTGGTTACAATCGGGGGTATATTAACCGGAATAACAAAAAAGATATCATCATGCAGCCAGAGTAAACTGCAGAATTACTTACTTCAATTTCATATTGCATCAACCGCATATTCGCAATTATCATTGATGATATCATCGTCACTCGATAATACGATTATATCAGATAGTGAATTCTCAGCGATGGTCAGTATTTTTGATTCCGCGATATCGAAATTAGAGCGACAACATGAATATAATAACAATGACAACACCGATGGAATTAGAAAACACGAACCCAAAAACCAAAATGATCTCAATAACCTCAACCATACCAGATTGTGAGTTCTCAGTGACGGTCAGCATTTACGTTTCCGCGATGTCAAAATTAGAGCGACAACATGAGTATAGTAACGATGACAACACCGATGGAATTACTTCAACGAATAGTGGAGAACACGAACCCAGTACAAACGAGCATGATATCAATTACATCAACGAAACCCGAGTTTAGTGTGAATTTCCCTAGCCCAGTCCCCGTGAAGGAGATAGCGCTAGCAAAACTACGAGTGTATCACAGTTGGCCTAATATCAGATCAAAATCATTTGGTGGTCAACAACCGAATAATTCTTTAGTGTTTGCAAATAAGAATAAAGACGACGGTACCCCAGACTGGAACGTTGTTTCGATACCAACAGGGTCATACCAAATCGAACAAATCAGTAATGAATTCGCGCGTAGAATAAAATCGATTACTGGAACAGAATCAAAAATCGCTATAACAGTTCATGAGCCGACGCTATCATCCGCAATTGAGATAAACTCAGAAGAATACGTCGTAGATATATATCAAAGCTCAATAAGAACCATATTAGGATGGCCTGAATTACCACCAGGGGGGAAAACCGTTGATTTACCAGAACCACAAAAATCTGATTATATCACCGACAGAATAATACCTGATAATCCAATAAAGAGTTATGAAGATCACAGAATCACTATAGATTTCTTTGGTCTCGGATACCACCCAACTGGAAGAGAGAAGCCAGGGGAGGGAATAGAGGGACATCATTTTGTTAACGAACCTGAAATCATTAAAAATTTCACAGCAATGAATAATGATTTATCGCTGTTGTTAATATCTCTCAAATCCGGCTCTCTCACCCGAGATGAATTTATCAACGTCGTAGAAACATGCAACAAAATTATCGACGATATGGAAACATTTAACCTAAAAATTATTCAGGATATATTAGATGACGATAATCCCAAGTCGAGAACAAGATTTGCAAAAGAATATAAAATCTCCGTGAATGATATCCCCACATTCAAACTACCAGGATACAACGTACCAGAACTAAAAAAACTTCTCAGTGATACTATCGATGTTGGTTTTAAAATAATTCATGATGCATGGAAAAAAACAAAATCAGGGGAAATAAAAATCCTCAAACATAATAATGACCCAGATGGTGGCGGTAGGCATATCGCTCCGTTCAACGTAAATATATCCTCAGTGATTGCGCTCAATTTAGTATGTGATGTTATCGAAGGAAGCTATCAAATTAATCTCGAACGATCAAATCAAGCTCAGCAAGGATATATTCTTTATTCATTTGCACCAACAGCTCCTCCAGGATTTTTAATAATTGAGTCTCCGGTTAATCCTGTCTACATGCGGTGTCATAATGATTCGCTAACAAGAATTAATTTCAAACTCACAGACCAATCTAATAATCTAATTGATTTACAAGAAGAGGTATTAGCGATTAGTTTGTTTGTGAAATCCTAAAAGGATTTCATCGTAAAGACTTCCATCATAAAGACTGGATCAAATCATTTATTATTTTTTGTTAACCCATAGCAGCAGAGAGGGCGGATGACAACAAGTTGCGACCAAAATTAATTAAAAAATCGTAAAAGTCTCCGTTTTCATTTTTTTAGTTAAAATGAGATTTCGTAGGGAAGACTCATTAAGATTTCAATCAATTTTTTGTCTGAAAACGTTGTAGGGTTCATTTTTTTTTATTAAAATGAGATCGTAGGACGGCTCGTTTTAAGATTTCAATCAAAATTTGATTAAAAAATCGTAAAATCTCCGTTTTCATTTTTTTAGTTAAAATGAGATTTCGTAGGGAAGGCTCGTTTTAAGGATTTCAATCGAATTTTGTTTCAAAACGTTGTAGGGTTCGCCCTTTTTTTGGTTAAAATGAGATCGTAGGACGGCTCGTTTTAAGATTTCAATCAAAATTTTGTCTGAAAACGTTGTAGGATTCGCCCTCTCTGCTGCTGCTTCGCCGTGATTTCTGTGGAAAAGTGGCAAAAATACATGTCGTTGTGTCTATATCTGACATTGTTCAAGTGGGGCTGCCGTATATTGCTTTCGAAAATAGCGGCCGATGTGTGCATGTGCAAAAGGGTCCGCACAACAGATTGTCGTCGGATCAGAAAGTAAACTTTCGTTTTAATCGCGTTGTCAGCTAACTAATTTTAGAAACCCTTTTGACAAGATGGCTAAAAGAAAGAAAGACGATGAGTATCGTACTTTTCAGCAGGAATGGACAGAGGAATTTGCCTTTGTAGAGAGAACGGGTTCTGCAGTGTGTCTAATATGCAGTGCTAAAATTGCATCTATGAAACGGTCAAATGTAAAGCGACACTTCGAGACACGCCATTCTACATTTGCATCGAAATATCCTGCGGGAGACAGCAGGAGGAAAGCATGTCAAGAACTGCTATCAAGAGTGCAAGCTAGTCAGCAGCAAATCCGTGTTTGGACCCAACAAGGTGACTGGAATTCGGCTAGCTTTGCTGGCGCTTTAGCTATTGTGAGAAACGGAAAGCCATTCACAGGTGGGGAGTATGCCAAAGCATTCATGCTTGATGTTGCCAATGAACTTTTCGATGACTTTTCTGATAAGGAAAAAATAATTAAACGGATAAAAGACATGCCTCTGTCGGCAAGAACTGTTCACGATCGTAGCATCATGATGTAAAATCAAATTGAGGCAATGCAAGTAAAGGACATAAATGCGGCACCGTTTTTTTCTCTCGCTTTGGATGAGTCAACAGACGTCAGTAATTTATCCCAGTTCAGCGTGGTTGCAAGGTATGTTGTCGGTGATACACTACATGAGGAAAGTCTTGCTATTTTGTCTATGAAAGGCACAACAAGAGGGCAGGATTTATTCGAGTCCTTCACTGAGTTCGCTAAAGAAAAAAATCTACCGATGGAAAAACTTGTTTCGGTGTGCACTGATGGTGCTCCGTGCATGATGGGGAAAAACAGAGGATTTGTAGCTCTTCTTTGTGAACATGAAAACAGACGCATCATAAGCTTTCATTGCATCCTACATCAGGAGGCGCTTTGTGCTCAGATGTGTGGCGAGCAGCTTGGTGAGGTGATGTCGCTGTTGGTTCGGGTAGTCAACTTTATTGTTGCCCGAGCATTAAATGATCGCCAGTTTAAAACACTGCTTGATGAGGTTGGGCATAATTATCCTGGTCTGCTTCTGCACAGCAACGTGCGTTGGTTGTCAAGGGGGAAGGTGCTCAGCCGATTTGCGGCTTGTCTGAGCGAAATCCGGACTTTTCTTGAAATGAAGAATGTTGAGCATCCCGAGTTAGCTGACACTGAGTGGCTCTTGAAGTTCTATTATCTCGTAGACATGACTGAACATCTAAATCAGCTCAATGTGAAAATGCAAGGCGTTGGAAATACAATCTTATCCCTGCAACAAGCAGTGTTTGCATTTAAAAACATGCTAGAACTCTTCATCGCCGACATTGAAACAGGTCGTTTACTACACTTTGAAAAACTGGGAGAGTTCAAAGATACGTGCACCTCAAGTGACCCTGCTCAACATCTTAATCTGCAGCAGCTAGCAGGCTTCACGTCTAATCTCCTGCAGTCATTAAAGCGCGCTTTGGAGAATTTCGCGAGCACACCCGTCTTTTTAAGTTCATCACCCATCCACACGAGTGTGCAGTGGACAGCACTGACCTGAGTTGCATCCCCGGTGTCTCCGTCAGAGATTTTGTGCTCCAAGCTGCTGACCTGAAGGCCTCAGACATGTGGGTGAATATGTTCAAGTCACTGAATGAAGATTTGGAAAGACTTGCACGACAGCAAGCAGAGTTGGCGAGCCAACACAAGTGGGCAGAAATGAAAAAAACTTCAACACGCAGACCAGCTGATTGTCAAAACTTGGAACGCGCTTCCCGTCACATACCACACACTGCAGCGTGTGAGTATTGCTGTACTGGCAATGTTTGGCTCTACGTATGCATGCGAGCAGTCTTTCTCACATCTAAAGAACATTAAGACCAACCTGCGATCACGTTTAACGGATGGAAGTCTCAACTCCTGCATGAAGCTTAACCTCACCACGTATCAACCAGACTACAAAGCCATCAGCAAAGCCATGCAGCACCAAAAGTCGCATTAATGGTAAGAAATACTCATTATTGATTAGCAACAGCATAACAATGTTATTAAAAAGAATTCAGAGACATAATTATTGTATTTTTAGTGTTGAAATTACACAAAATGCACACATTTGCTTGAATTTTTAGTTTTAAACATAATGTATGGCTCTCACAGAATTACTTTTCAAAATATGTGGTGTCCATGGCTCTCTCAGACAAAAAGATTCCCGACCCCTGCTTTAGACCCTTAATTACCGAATGCTCTTAGGGAGCGTAGGCCGTGAATTACTCCAGGCCATTAATTAGTTAGGTCGTGATTTACCGTAGACCGTGAATTACTGTATTTCCAGATGAAATATGTATGATAATTGACTGGACTGAAATATGATCAGCATTTGCTCTACCGCTCCGATAAAAAATTGCAACATTAGCTAGTTTTAGCCGCTTCCATGGTGTAATTGTAAAATTAGATACACACATGAAAACAAACTAAGTATAAGTCTAATATTGTGCATTCGTTCTTCCAACTTTTAGAGTACTGTTTTGCCTTGAATTTGAAAAGAGATTTATGTTACTACTGACATTTGCTGTGTGAATATACCCAAGATATAACAAACCCAACCTGCTATGGAAATGGTACTACATCTTCTATCAGCCTGCAATACATATTGCTAGCCAATACATTTGAGTATACAACATAATAACAATTCTCTTCAAGTGAATTACTATATATATATATATAAAACAAGCCTGCCAAACTTTGCCCTGCCCCCTGAAAAATTGAAAGGACGTCCCAATTACGCAGACAATTAAAAATTTACTAGAAAAGTGTTTGATTGTCTAGAGGCAACATAACACTGTGGTATCTAAATTGGTATGATATTAATTGTGTTTCAGCACAGATGGATGGATGGATGGTTGTTCGGGTGTATGTATGTAAGCAGCAGAGAGTGTGAACAGACCAAGTTTTAAGACCAAAATAAACCCTCCACGGGAACAGTTTATTTTGCATTATTTGTCCCTTGTAATTTAAAAATCGCGGTAAAATCCAGCAGAGAGGGTGAACAGGCCAAGTTATCAGACCAAAATAAGCCTTCCACGGGAAAGAAATTATCCTGCAAGGTTTTTCCTTGTAATTTAAAAACAGCTGTAAAATCCAGTGTTTTGAGGTGGGTTATCACGATGGTGTATTTAAAAAAAAATGCGATGAATTAACCGTATATTATATCCAATCCTATTCGAAATCTTGTTCGAGGATCTGATGTATTTATCGTTACAAATCCATGTTTGGTTGATTGAGCAACGATAAAGAAATTTTTCAATTTGTTATAATCGAAATCACCACAGCACCAGGTTTGCCAAATATTTCGTAGTGTATAAGTATCAACCCCATTAAACACCGCAAGAATATTACAATTATCTCGGATCACTTTTGGAATTCGAGTGTATCGTTGAGTAACATATATCAAGTCTGTGTTCTTATTTCTTCCACGGAAGAAATTCTTAGCTGGGTTTATCTGTCGTTCCAACATGATATCATCGTACACGACTAAATTATTAATACTTCCATCGATGTCCTCCACTGATGGAGCTTCGCCGATGTCTGTGATAAACTCAATATCTTCCCCGGTTATCACTGAGGCGCTCTCGTTATACTCTTTTAGCACTTGATAACAATGTTGATCATCTACGCTCGGTGCAACTAAATCTAATTTGTCCCACTTCTTCCACGTCATAATTAAATTGAGAATCAACAGTGTTTTACCACTCCCTGAAGGACCGATGATAATCATTCGTATTGAACTTGGCAACATCGGATGATGATTTACATTCTTTTTCAATGCGGATAAATCTGTAATTTCCATTAGATATAACTTAAATATATTATGGATTTATATTGTGTGAAATGTTGATCACGTACACCGACAATTGACCCAACACCTACCACAACAAAGAATAACAGAGATGCAATTCCTGGCAAGTGTGAACCGTGCGGTATTAAAAATTCAGATTTGCTTAACAAATGCAGTGCGATATCGCTTTCAAGTTCGCAAATCTTCCAGGAACGCCATGGGCGATGTATCCAGGAGAGATACATCTTCCCGGAGATAGTTATTGTGGACCGTGAACACGATTACAAATCAGACTTGACAATAAAGATAATCCTCGTCCGGGTGAACACCCAATAAACTCCAACGACGAAACATGTCGTATTCATGATATCGCATATCGTAGTGATAATCTCGCACATCGTCATCTCGCAGATGTAAAACTAATTCACGCGTTAAATTCAATTCCCGATAAAAAATTGAAAGAAACATTAGCATCCTGGATAATACAAACCGCCATGAAAGGTAAATTGATGCTGAGTTCTAGCATTTGATATGGAAGTAATTTGTTATTCTCCAACCGCATACTACATGAGTAAATCAGCAATTGATAAATTCGCTAGCGCGGAAAAAGTAAAGTATCAAACATCAGCTGATTCACTAGACAAGTAAGTTATATGGCAAATTTATGTTCCACGTCCGAAAAAGATTTAATATGCGTCGTTTAATGATAATATCCCAAATGAGGTTCATCAGGCTGATATATTATTTCTGCCACATGACACAATTAAAAAACGTGTTTACAGATATGCGTTGATGATAGATACAAAAGAAGCTGAACCGTTATCAACAAAGACCTCTTCTGAAGTTGCCTCGGCGTTTAAAAGATTGATCGTCGAGGTCATCTACGGTGGCCAAATCTTCTTTAGGTTGATCCTGGTAAAGAATTTCAAGGTGAAGTGTCATCAGCTATGATGCAACATAATGCCATAATACGACGAGGACACACTGCAATCCATCGTGACCAAGCAATTGTTGAACGATTTAATATAACTCTAGCGGATATATTAACAATGATGTAACTAGAACGATAAATATGAAACCAGCCGTCGCGATAACAAAACATATATAAAAGCAACAATCAAAAACTTTCCATCGCAGATTCTAACTAGCAATATCACAGTGAGATATTTATACGAACCAGATGAGCTTGAAGGAGGTACTACACGGTCAACCGATCCGCTATGGAGTATCACCACACATGAAATATTTTCCACGATAACATCTAAAAATAGACCAGAATGTTACAAACTAGATCCAACGACGTTTTACCCTTGAACAATTAATGGTAATTCCTGATGACACTCAGTTACCACCAACTAATATCAAATAACAATTATCCGAAGTTGATTTATTCTTCGTACTCGTGAAACAGCGAGATAAATTAAATTAAATTTGACCATTCGATGAAATTATCAACGATCCACATAATATTATCTGTGATTGACAATCCCTGTGACGAGTGTATTGTCATCGCGTATCCTAATACCCATGGGGTCTTATTAGCGTGTAGTGCGTCTTCTACTATGGAGATATCAACGTATACAATATAATTTAATAATAGTTGTTGTTTTGTTCAGATTTACCTGGGATATCAACGAGGATGTTTTGTCGTCGTGTATCCGCTGGCCTGTAACATAACGGAACCGGTTTCATTGGAAATTTCTCTTTATGTATTTTGAATAATTATTTTTGAAGATGATCTATTTTTTTTCTGTTCCCGACAACAATATTTGTTGGTTTCCATGTTTTCCAGAAATCGTGAATATTAGTTTCAGTGATCGCCCTATGTGCTATTTTGCATTGTATATTATCCGGTTGTAGTCTTATCGCGGATTTTAATGATTTCAATTATTCATCGAGTGAACGATGATCTGTGTTGATTTCCTCGTAAACATCTACGCATTTACTCCTCGCGATTTCACCTCTCTGGCAAGACGATGAGTTGGAGTAAGTACAATCATGTCAGCGGTTTTCCAAAATAAATCAACTACTCGTGTTGTCTTTCCACATCCTCCTGGACCGCTGAAATAACTTGTTTTATGTCTCTTAATTGGATCACACACGGAGGGATACGGTGATGCATCATCGTTGATATCACCACGATAATTTTCTTCGATGGGAACATCGACAGATTCGCAGTACTCAAGTAGTGTTTCATCTTTAATTCTCCATGTTCCCCAATCACCTTCTAACGTAGTATACTCATCAACGAGTTTCCGGTATTTTTTGTCAAAATATAATGAATCCGTCGCGACTCTAAGCGCGATGTCAGAAAATCTGTTTATCATAGATAATAAATATTTTGAAACATAACCGATCATAGACGATTTTAAATGAGCATACTGCGGTGATTCCCTCTCGAAATATTTAACGATGGTCCCGAGGTTTTTTTTGTTGGATAGATATGATGTACTGCTTGACGTAAATATATCTTTGTTGGTTGTATCAGCGATAATAAAATCCAAATCGACGACATCGAAAAACGATCTGGTACATTTCCGTTTATGATCACATGATCCACTTTGGGTAAACTTCCCGATTAATTTTCTTCCTTGATCGTTTGCTTGTCGTACTAGATATCTATGCATGTCCTATTCATCGTGCTTTTCTGGTGTTGGTAACCATACATCGTTTTGTTTCCGATATGAGATTATCGCCGTGGATACAGTCAACGATGTTAACATGCCTTTATCTACCATAAACCTCAATAATTGTATTGGAACCCATTTTTTCACAGAGAAATATTTTCCGAACGAAACATAAAATATCGGATGAAGATTATCTGCGAGTTTAAACGATGTTATCTTGAAAAATCCAGTCAGATCAAAATCAGGTAATGTTCCATTAATCGCTACTCTGGTCATCTCATGTGTAGGATGACCAAATCGTTTGAAGTATTCATGACATTCTCCATATCCGAGAAAACTCCTTGGGTAACATGCTGCCATGTCAACAGATATCATATCCCGTATATCATATTTTGTATTCCATAATCAACCATGACCATATTATATGCAACTATCTTGAATATCCTTGAGAAAATCAACGAGGGTTGGTTTCCATGAATTTTTTCTCTGGCAAAATGAGCTGCAATTGATGGCAACGTAAAACATTTTTTTTGTAATTTCGTCGACGTGCTCTGTGTACTTCGTAGCAAGATTATTCATTTCCTTTGAAGATTTTGTTAACAGTATAACCTAAAAATTAGATGACAAAATGCCTAATTACCAGCATCACCCAAGCTTAATGTAGCTAACCTAACACTCCCCCAAAACGTCAATATCCAGATGTGCCAAAATTACAGACTATCAGTTTCATCAGGCATGCCTGTAAGGTGATGCTGAAGATCATCTTGTACACACTGAACACACAAGCAGAATAAATAATCACTGACGAACAGGCCGGGATCTAGAGTGGAAGAAGCACAACAGAACACATATTCAATCTCATGGTTCTGTTTGAAAAGTACTAGCAACATCAGCAAGGCATCTATCATGATGTTCATACGATACAATAAGGGTATTGACAGAGTGTGGCATTAGGCATTGTGGGCAAAAATTAAGTATAACATGGGTCAAATGTTGATCAAACCATCAGAAAGATGTACGCCAAGCCAGTGCAGTAATTGCTCATGGTTATGTGGGGGACTGGTTCAAGACAATAGTTAGAGAACGTCAAGACTGTCTCCTGTCACCCACACGTTTCAACATCTACGTATTGAATATCATGACCGAAGCCCTGGAAAACGACTTTGGACAGATAGCATTTGGGGGGCATAACATCACCAACCTCCGCTTTGCAGACGGCATTGATGGACTGGTAGGCAGTGAAGGCGTGCTTGCCACCTTATTGAAGAACCAGGATGAAGCATCTTCCAGATTTTGCATGCAGTTAAGCACTGAAAAGTCAAAGGTGATGACTAATAGTGGCAAAGAAATCTCAAGCAAGATTTATATCAGGTAACAGAAACTTGAAACAGTGGGCCAGTTCAAATATATTGGTTCCATAATCACCGAAAATGGATCAAGAGAAGGCATTGTGTCACAGGCAGCACAAACAACAGCAGTTATGTCAGAGCTAAGACCCATCTGGAGGAGCAAGAATATCGGTCTGAAAACTAAAAGCAGACTATTGACAGCACTAGTCATCTAAATCTTTCTGTATTCATGTGAGGCCTGAACTATGACAGCATAATTAAAATGAAGAATCCATGCGCTTGAAATGAGATTCTACATAACCATTTGTGGCATCACTTATATGGACCACATCAATGAAGAAGTGCGTAACACGATCGGGCACAAAGTAGGCCTTATGAAGACCTGCTGACCACTGTCATAAAGAAAAACCTGACATGATATGGCCATGTCACTAGAACCACCAGTACTGCAAGGCAGCGATCAGGGTGGGAGAAGGAAAGGTAGACAGAGGAAAACGTAGACTGACAACATAATGGACCAGGACAAGTTGTCCGGAGACACATGCATTGGAAAATTATAGAGATAAATGGAGGGAACTGGTCAGATGTTCAGCAGCACACTGACGCAACGACCACACTAGGTCAAGAGACTGATGATGATGATGGATGTAGCTTTACAAAAAAAATCAGTCATATCGCGATGATATATGCAGTGTGGCAGTTTACATTGATGTATTAAGCTGGGGCATCATGCCTCAGACATATAGTCATAGTGGAGGCCATGAACTGTCAATGATACTGTACTTAACATTATTAAGGTTGGACATCCTCATTTATGTACCATTCTCTAGGTTGGAAACCCAGTCATGGTTAAGACCAAGATCTGCCAGTGGTCCTTTATGTATTTTGTTTAAGCAGAAATACCCATGGTATATTGGGTCTGAAATCAAGTTATAAGTACAGTTTATAGGAACACGGTATAGTTTGATAATCAGTATTGTTATGAGACTGCATTTTATTTTGGTGTACAGCAAACACAGTACAGTAAGGTAATCAGTGTTAATATGAGACTACAGTTTATTCAAGTGTATATCAAAAACAGTACAGTAAGGTAATCAGTGTTTAGAGACAACAGTTTATTCAAATGTACAGCACACACATTACAGTTGGGTATTCAAATATAGTACAGTTTGGTAATTAGTGTTTTAAAACTACAGCTTATTCAAGTGTGCAGCAAACATAGTACAGTTTGGTAATCAGTGTTATGAGACTACAGTTTATTCAAGTGTATATCAAATCACAATACAGTTTGGAAACCAGTGTTATGAGACTACAGTTTATGCAAGTGTACAGCAAACACAGTACAGTTTGGTAATTAATGTTGTAGGACTTTAGTTTATTCAAGTGTACATCAAACACAGTACAGTTGGGTAACCAGTGTTGCTATGAGACTACAGTTTATTCAAGTGTACGGCAAAAACAATTCAGTTTGTTAATCACTGTTATGAGACTACAGTATATCTAAGTGTATATCAAAGACAGTACAATTTGTTAATCCTTATTATGAGACTACAGTTTATTAAAGTGTACATCATCAAACACAGCAGTTTCTTACTCAGTGTTGCTATAAGACTACAGTTGATACAAGTGTACAGCGAAAAACACGTGCAATTTGGTAATCAGTATTATGAGACTACATTGTATTCAAGTGTAGAGCAAACACAGTACAGTTTGGTAATCAGTGTTTTCAGATTATATTTGATTCAAGTGTACCTCAAAGATAGTACGGTTTGGTAATCAGTGTTCTGAGACTACAATTTATACAAGTGTACCTCAAAGACAGTACAGTTTGGTAATAAGTGTTATGAACTACAGTTTATTTAAGTGCACAGCAAACACAGTGTCACTTGGTAATCAGTGTTATGAGACTATAGTTTCTTCAAAGTGTACAATAAACACAGTCCAGTTCGGTAATCATATTTGTGTATGTAAATGTGTCATCTGACGTAGTTATATTTTGTGAAAAACAATGAATTTTCAGCATAGTCCTGACTCTATCTTTAGGGTTCCCACGCTACCAGGAAATCGGGAAAAAGTTGGGAGAAATGATAATGTTAGCAGCAGAGGGGGTGAATCCGACAACTATTTATGAGTCTATTTGGCAAACCAAGGCTTCCTCGTAAATGCCTTATATAAGCCAATTTGGCAAATCAGAACCAAAACAAAACGCCAAAGTCTGTGTCGCACCCCCTCTGCTGCTATGGGGTTAAACAACGTTTTAGGATTTCCCCCGAATCTTTTATAAAGTCCGATACGATATCTTGATCTAGGATCATTCAAATTTATCGGTACAAATCCATGTGGGATTGACTGAGCGTGACTTAAGAAATTTCTAAAGAGATTATAATCCATATCTCCACTGCACCAAGTCTGGTTAATATTTCGTAGCTTATGTGTATCAACTCCGTTGAATACAGCAAGAATATTGCAGTTATCTCTGATCACTTTTGGTATTTGTGTGCATCGTTCAGTGACATATATCACATCGGTATTTTTATGTCTGCCTCTGGAAAATATCCTTGCAGGATTCATTTGATGGTCTAACATCACATCATCATATACGACTAAATTGTTAATATTTCCATCAATATCATCAATACTCTGTGCTTCCTCGATATCGGTTATAAACTCAATAATATCTTCATCGATTTTCGATTTTGCTTTCTCGTTAAAATCCTTTAACACTTCGTAGCATCGCTGATCGTCTAAACTAGGAGCAATCAAATAAAGTTTATCCCATTTCATCCATCTCGTTATCAAAATAAGTAGCAGTTGTGTCTTGCCACTTCCAGATGGTCCGATCATAATTATGCGAATAGAATTCGGTAGCGCTGCATGATGTTTCAGTGCTTCTTGTGTTTTTGTCGCCGAAAAATCAATTACATTCATGTTATTATAAATATATAATGGATCTATATTGTGTGAAATGTAAGATGCGTACTGGCACAGATGACTTGACGACGATTACAACTAAAAATAACAGATCAGCACTTGCTGGTAAGTGTGTACAATGCAGTACAAAGAAATTTAGAATTGTTTCTATGAAATCTGATTTTAAAAAAATACCGAGCAGGTGATATTGCAGCCAAGTTAGTAAAATTACCGGGAACACCATGGGCAAAATATTCGGGAGAAAAACACCTTCCAGGGTATAGTTATTGTGGACCCGGGACTAGACTCGATATCAGACTCGATGATCAAAACCAACCCCTACCCACTGAATATCCAATAAACGCTATTGATGAAGAGTGTCATGCTCATGATGTTGCTTACCAAAGCAGCAATCTGCAACACAGACATATCGCAGATGTGAAATTAATTCATGCGTTGAATTATATCACTGATAAATCCTTCAAAGAAAAATTGGCTTCATGGTTAGTAAAATCGGCGATGAAAGGTAAATTAATGATGGGTGCTGGTAATTAATAACAACATGGAATCTATGTATTATTCACCAAAAGGATAATGGAGGGGTAAAGCAGCAATCAGTAAGCTCGCTAGCGCCGCAAAGGTGAAAAATACTAAGGCAGCGGATTGTTTATCTAAACAGGCGATATGGCAAATTTATCTACCACCGCGTAAACAAATTAACTACTCACATTTCGATGTCAGCGTCCCTAATGAAGTTCATCAGGCTGATATATTATTTCTGCCGCATGATGGTTTTTACAAGTATGCGCTAACCGTAGTTGATGTTGCGAGTCGATACAAACAAGCAGAACTGCTAAAGACAAAATCATCAACTGGATTGGCTTCTACATTTGAAAGGAGGTACTCTGCATTGGCCAAATCTATTACAAGTTGATCCTGGCAAGGAATTTCAGGGTGCGGTTCTATCAGTGCAGTGTTATCACCAATGAAGGAGCATAATGTCACTATCAGACGAGGACATACCGTACTACATCGCGATCAGGCAATGGTTGAACGATTTAATAGGACACTTGCTGAGCGGTTATTTGGATATCAATACGCGAAGGAATTTATTCAGGATAAACGATCACGTGAATGAGTCAAGAGATTACCAAGCGTAATTACCGCGCTAAATAATGTGATTACTCGAACAATCAACATGAAACCTAATAATGCTATTAAAAACGTATATACCTGTAAAAACCACAAAATGATTTTTCAAAACAACTAATACTCGGCAGTGTCACTGTTAGGTATTTATATGAACCAGGAGAGCTCGAAGGTGGCAAAAAAAGAGCTGATGATCCTATTTGGAGTGTTACTGCACATAAAATATCTAGTATAACACGATCTACGGGTAGAGCAGTGATATATAGATTGGATTCAACTGCTCCTCAGCTAGGATTTACTCGTGAACAACTACAAGTGATACCCGAGGATTCTCAATTACCACCGCTTGGTCTTAACTAGCATCTCTTCGTCTGTTACACTCAAGACAAGTCAGCATCACATTATCTCTGGTATGACCTACGCTGCTATTTTTTCTGTCTACGGTAAATTGTCGAGAGTCTTTATCCGACCAACACCAATGCATTATACAATTGCAGCTCGCGCAGCGATTATTCTGTTGTTGTTTCAGTGTAATTATTAATTTAGCATCAATGTCTAATTCTCTATTATTTATTTCATCCTGCTGTGTATGACCAGAGAGTTTTTTCTGATGATGTCAACGCTGACAATATCACGTATTGTAGTGTCATTAGCATCTAGAACAACTCTTCGAAGTTTATTTATTCTTCGTACTCTAGACACCGCAAGATAAGTTAAATTCGACCACTCGATGTGATTATCTATGATCCAAACAATTGTATCGAATATAGTTAATCCCTGTGAAGGATGTATCGTCGCTGCGTAACCTAGCGTCCATCAGGATTTATCAGCGCGCAATGCATCTTCGACGACATTGATATCAACCAGCACAATATCATTTAACACGAGAATCTGCTTTTCGGTCAAGCCTGGAAAATCAACTTCAATATTCTGTTTTCGTGTATCCTTGGGTCTATAACACAGCGGCACTGGAAATGTTGCAAATTTTTCTTTATGCATGTAAATAACTTCATCTGAAGTGTGTCTCTGACTATTTTTCTACTTGACACTATCAAATCGTTTGGTTTCCACGCTTCCCAGAAATCATTTAATGGGGTTTTCGAAATTAGTTCACGCGCTATTTCACATTGGATTTTATCAGGTTGTAATCTGATTATTTTCTTGAACTTGCTTAATTGTTCATCAAGTGCTCTATGATCAGTACTAATTTCTTCATAATAGTCTACAAAATTCTTTAGCCAATCATGTGGAGACAAACCGACAAATGGTGGTGGTTGACCATGATATCCACACATTATTACGTTTGTATTCGCTGGCAATCACCACTCGAGAAACTTTTGTAATACATCTAACGACGCCGTGCATATTTCATCCCAAATGATGATTTCAGGAATATATTTTTCGTCCATTCGATCAGGAGTCCATTCGTTACCTTTCCATCGAAAGAAACTGTGATAAGTGTGATAAGTGCAAGCAATAATTTCTCGTTGTTTCATCTCTCTTGCAAGTCTGTGGGTCGGTGTAAGCACAATCATGTTTGATTTGAAAACGCTAGCGTTTGCAAGAAATAATTAAATCGCACGACTCGTCTTCCCTGACCCACCACAGCCGTTTAAGTAAACGGTTTTATATCTATATATTGGATCAGATATCAACGGTGCATTAGATAGTTCTGATCTCTGATTATTTTTCAAGTAATTGTTTTCAATCGTAACATCTGCTGATTTGGAATAATGACATGGTATTTCCTTTTTAATTCTCCATGATCCCCAACTCTCGTCTGAATTAGTTAATTCGGCTACTGCTTCGCTGTGTTTTACGTTTATATAAAATGAATCCAGTCAATCAAAATCAGGTAGTGGTCCATTAATCGCAACACGGCTCATCTCATGTGTGGGATGTCCAAATCTTTTGAAGTACTTAGCACATTCTCCGTACCCGGGATAACACGCAACCATATCAACCGAAATAATACTTTCAGGGTCATATTTTGTATTCCATAATCCAGCATGGTTGTATTCGATGCAGCTTGATTTGATATCTGATAGAAATTCTTTGCGTGTTGGTTTCCACATGTTTTTCTTTCTCGCAAAATGAGCTGCAACTGACGGAATTGTAAAACAATTTGTTAATAATTGTTCGTCGTGTTCTGTTGAAAAAACATTAGCTAGCTTTTTCATCTCGTTGTGGAGGGCTTCAGTGCAGTATAATTCTCCATTGGGTCTTACAACTTGATCGAATTTACACTCTTCGTTTTCAAAACTGTGAAGTAACCACACTGACACAGGATCGTTTCTACTTAACTGATAAATACAATCAAATAATTTCTCCTCAGAGAACTCTTCTCCCGAGATCTCCGAGGGTAGATATTTTATTGTTCTATCTCGCGGAAATATTGTTACTGCAGGTGTCCAAGCGTGTTCGTTATAATCAATAATTTGATTGGAGCTCCATTTGATTTATATTTTGATAATTGCAATACTTCTCATGTTATCGTTATTATGGTTATTGGGAATCTTAGTGATGTTTCTAATTTGGTAATATCTTGAATTTTTGCTCCATTTTCCTTTACTGTTAGTGCCCCTTCATTTATTTTTTT
Source organism: Unio pictorum (assembly GCA_030141615.1). Lineage (NCBI taxonomy): Eukaryota > Metazoa > Mollusca > Bivalvia > Unionida > Unionidae > Unio > Unio pictorum. Next base: position 1,226,609 of record JARLTB010000146.1, on the reverse strand, counting down.
TGCGTCTTTTTCCGTCAGTTTGTTTCCACGTAACGCATTTCTGAAGTGTTCTATTATTCGTTCTTCTACACAATTCAACGATGAGTTTCAATGGTTGTAATTTTTCAATACTCGGTTTATCATTTTATCTGATAGAGTCCATAAACAACTGCTGTTACAGGATAGGATCTCTCGTAGTACGGTTTGTCAATTCCAGTTAAAATTCCTGGTATGGAATCTCGACTCACAGTGACAGTTCTTTTATCTTTCAAGATTGGTTCAAATTTGTCGCGTATAATCCAATTTCCCGTTTCTTAGCGGATAATGGATAATGAATTTCACTCTCAAAAAAATACTTTTTCTGGTCAAGATGTGAGATTATCACTGCTTCTCTTTCGTCGTTCATAGCAGCACCAACACTACCATCAATTCGAAATGTTGACCAATAGTGAGATGCTCCATCGTGCTTGAATTCATTAAAACAATCACGAAATTTACCTATCATGCTTCTATCACTTATTAGACCCTTTGGTGTATGAGTGGAGACTCTATCGACATTGAATTTAGCATTTTTCCAAGGCGCAATTTTCGATAATCTCTCGAACTCCTCCATATTATAATTAAAACAAGTATTTAAATAAAGAATTTCCTATATAATGAATCATTGCAAATGGTTGATGATAGGATCAGTAACCGCATGTAACAAATCATGCAGAAATGAATTATTTGGATATCATTTACATAGTGTTCGTCACGGGAGTTTTGGTCTACTGCCTTGTCTCCGATGTGGGGTCGGTGTGAGAGTTAAATCGCAGTTGTATCTCAATTATGGTGGCAAACGATACAGAGAGCTAAAGCGCTATTATGATAAGAGAATCAAAAACTCTATTAAGAATTCCATCAATGACCCTGTCCCTGACAGCGCCCTTGACAAAGTCAGCGACAAGATCATAAGAACACCTCAAGACTATTTTGAAAGACTTCCAAATAATGTTATCATTAAACCACATAATAAATTAGACAAATAGTATTATAGGTATATAAAGGAACCAAGAATATCAACCGCATCCTGTGATCAGCAATTGTGAAGCGTGTCGTGACGGTATTATCAGAAAACGTAGACTGAAGAAACCAGTTGGTTTTATGACTAATTAAGGGTATTTGATGTTTGCTGTTGGAAAGAAAAAATATCTTAATCATCGTTTCGTGTATGAGGCATATAACGGATTGATCAAAGATGGTTTTGTTATTGATTACATAAATGGTATTAAGACTGATAATTCTTTAGGTAATTTACATGCTATCTCTCAGAGTGAAAATTCCAAACGAGGAGGAACTGGAAAACATTCCAAATTTGCAAAATGTGTCTAATCATTTAATATGGAAAATAACGAGGAAATAGTACTTCAATTAATGACTGAAGCCGGTAGGTATTTCGATATTTGTATACCCTCAGTACAAAGAGTAGCAGAAAATATGACCCGATCGGCTTTTCCTAAAATGACTGCACAAAGAGTTCAATTACATATGATTGAATTCTATTTTGTATTATGTGTATATAACACCAAAGGGAAATAACTCGTGCGGATATGTCGGCTTATGAAAGAGTTACAAATCTCAATGAGTTTTTGAAAAGCTACGTCACCTGATTTCAATGTGTTTCGTTGGTTGGTTTTAACTGTCATGAATCTCAATGGAGATAATCAGCTATCTGTTTTTTAAGAAAACGAAAGAAATACGTAGTATTTACAAACAATTGTATTCTTTTTTAGTGGTTTTTTTTTTCAAGTATTCGGTTTTGCTTTTATGTTTTCAATAATCATTATTAAGTACACGAAATAATAAAATCGCACACCTCTGTCATTGACTTTCATGTATTAAACCGGCTTATATACTATACCGTCTTTCTATATTATGGGGCTTTAGCGCGAAGGTCAAGTCATGAAATCAATCATACGTCACACACTATCACACGTTGTGTGAATGCTTTTTGTATTCATACAACCTGGGATGATTTTGTGTCGGTTGTATGATTGGTTTCAATTTGAGTGTAGGACCGCCCCGTCATTGACATCCATTTTCATCCATTCATTCATTGTTAATACCATACAATTGTCATTGTATATAATCCATTCATTCATTGTAAATACCATAACCATGTCATTGTATATAATCCATTCATTCATTGTATATACAATACAATTGTTATTGTATATAATCCATTCATTCATTGTAAATACCACGCCACTGACGTCATTCTATAATCTATTGTGCTGTCCTATATATCAAATATGTAAATAATTGTAAATAATTGTATATAATGTATATAATTGTATATGATGTGACGTCCAGTCACCAAGCATACCTTCTTAGATTTCTAACCCGTTATTTGACGAGTTAGATATCTTCTTGGAGACTATGTATCGTGGCATCTCTGGGCTTGATCAGATGTGAATTAACAACTGAGGGGTTCCTACGGTATGTGTTGTCTTATATATGTAACTTCTGGGTCTCTCCGATGTGAATAACACCTGAGAGGTTCCAAATCGAGTTTATCATCACATAATATCTCTAGGCACGTGTTAAGATGAATAAACACCTTAATACGAAGAGAGTTCATCATCATACATAATCGCATAATATCTCTAGGCGTGTTAAGATGTGATTAACACCTTGACATGAACAGAGTTCATAAAAAACGGGTCAAAATTGACCCCAATTTTTTGTTTTTGAAAAATATATTTAATATATTTTTTGTATTAGAAATATATATATTTATATACATGAATTCTGAAAATATCAACGAGGTTATAACCCAGATTTCAAATTTGAAAAGTCAAGGAATTCAATTGTCAGTTAAATTAAATTGTGATAGGATCCTTTCCGATTTTCAAGACATTGAAGATGGTATTCAAAGGAATAGATTCATGTTGCCTAAGTCATACGTCTTCGTTAAACGTATCCAACACGCGATATACGATTCATTTGTATACGAAAATGACGTGAATAAGTTTGTCCCGTTATATACTATCGTTGAAAAAATCAGGAAAGAATTAGGAAATGAATACGAAATCAAAGCGTGCAGTTAATTCAAAGATCAAGAATATAAAAATGATAATCCGTCAAATCGAAAATTCTCCCTTGGTAACATCAACAGAGTAAGTTCTAACCATGAATTTGACATGTACATAATACTTCATAAATGTTTGCAAGTATACAGTGGACAGGTGCGTTCTCACTTAACAGGTATGTGCACTCAACCAGAACAAAATTCTATACGGGTTTATAATCCATAGTAGTTTTGAAACTCTTTGAGTTTTGTCAATGGACTACACGGTAGTAATATAAACACTGTAGTGAAATTCGAGGTGGGGATTCACGGATTTATTTTTATTTGTTAATTGCTGAAATATTTTTAGGGATTTATATTTTTATTGGTTTTTGGTAATTTTTGGTCATTTTTGTGGTGTTTTTGTTGCATTTTTCACTATTTTTGTTGCATTTTTGATCAGAAAAATAGGGTAAACTAGTCGACGTTCTCTAAGTGATTCATTTAGAGATATTGTTTATGGTCTTACTGGTGACAAAGTCACTGCATTTAGATCGTACATTAATTTATAATGGTAAACGAAGCACTAACGACTAAATTAGCACGCGAAAGACTAGGAGCAATTAGGAAATTCATTCCAATCCATGTTTTTATTCCAGAGAAATTGCAAGCGAGACAGGGTTTTCAGACTGATTTAACAACAACAACTGAAGAATTGTTTAAACCAATAACCACAGCGACCAAATATGTAAAATTAGCCACTGAAAGAGCGATATACGGAGATATCCCCGAGGAAGGGGAAAGAAAAGAAGTGCCTCTTCTTGGTGTGCTTGAAAACATAGCAACGGAAACTGAAAAAAACATCAGCGTTGTTAACAAAATCCCCTCCTGATCCCCAAAAAACCAATGAAAAAATTGTAGAGGGCTTACGTGCGAGATTTAATGAGGAGGGGTTAGCAGCAATTGATAAGACTGATCCAGCAGAAATTCCTGCATTTGTTATTGCGACTTATGAAAACAGGAAAACAATGTTGAAAACAGGACAACACGGATATATTAAAGTTATGAATCATTGGGTTCATGTGTTTTACAAAATCAAAACTAAAACAAGTCGAATTTATAAAGATAATACATCATACAATAAATATCTAGAAGCGGTGGGTACAGTGTATGATCAATATGAAGAACTAAAAGCAAAAACAAAAAAACCCGCAAATGTTACAAAGAAAAAGACAACAACCTTCAAAGAAAATATCTTTCTCACCTCAACGACAACCACCACCTGAAGATGATGATGATGAACTATTTAGGTATTTACAAAATCAAGAAGGGGATACACAGGGTGCAATTGGTTATAGTAGTGGGGAAGGTTTTTCTCAGAGTGGAACTCCAAGGAGAGTTAGAAACTCCGTTTCAGGTAGTGGTTTAGTTAGTAGTCATAATAATATTCTCAGCGATATTGCACGATTAGAGGTTCTTGTAGGAGGGAAACGAGCTGGAAATAACTCACCGGAAATAATTAATGAAACAGCTGATATCTGCAGGCCATTATTTCAAGGCGGCATCAGGGATATTAACGTATATCGAGGGTTTGTTGACGAGTTAGCGGACGGTTATCACAGTGACTGAAAATCCAAAGGATGTTTACGATTAGATAAAAATCATTTAAATAAGATGATCATATACTACAACCATGATAAATCAACTAACGTCTACGCAGTAAATTCACGATTGCCTGTTTATAGAGCGTACTATGGTGATGGTCTTGGCAATACCATTGCAGGGTTATTTTCAAGAATGGCTCCAAAAGTAGCGCCATTAGCAAAACAATTATCAATGAAAGCCATTGATGTTATTCGTGATAGGGTATTAGCGCTGTTGGAGATGTTGCCAGGAAAGTATTGTCCGCCGCGAAGGATAAACTAATGTCGTTAGTTCGACGAAAAAAGAAACCATTGATGTCATCGCCGTTACCATCTACGGAAGGGATGCCTGCAAGTGTTAGCAAAATAATAAATAGCGCCGTGGATCAGAACTTAGCACAACCCGATTCTCCTGAACACGAGGCAAGACACCTTTTCTAACTTTCTCAGTGATAGCGCCGAACACCTCCAGTATTCTAGAGTAAAGGCAGCACGAGATACTGAAGTTGACCCAGCACCAGCCGGATATACAAGACAGGCTGATAATTTTGATGTCATAAATAATATTCGTAATCACAACCTATGGTTTGCAACAGGCGTATTAACGTTAGAGGGACAGCGTCGACGATTTTCATGCGCGATTCCACTGCATCATATTTTCGGATTCTGTAGAAATGTTAGAAAGGTTATCAAGAACGAAGTCATATGATATTTGATCAGATAGGTGTGAATGAAGTCTCGCTGAGAATAAACGGACAACAGGAACCATCCGAGGATATACAACTTGGTTACACCACAAACCATATTGCACGCGTGTATCATCGTCTGTTGTCATATATGGGACGCGATCAAAATGTCGATACTGGTCTGCAAATATCACAGTTGGATTTTAAAAATCAATATCCGATTTATTACTTTTCGCTGGAACATCTTGATTTAACAAGACACTCCGTCGTTGATATACACTTTAAAGATCGTGTAGCCCGTCCTGGTGGTATTGCTAATTATAGAGCAGTTGCTGTCATTCTCAGCGACAAATCAATGCTACTGGAAGGATTTGGTGGACGAATGAGAAAAGTCGATGCACCAGTGGAATATATGTAACAATTAGATCAATATGTTATTAATATAATGTCATATAGTGGTCAGAATAAAGTATCGCGGACAACCTGGTCAGATAAAACACTTTAATGATGCTTTCAAAGATAAAATAGGTGTTCAAATCACTCTCTCTCTGCAGCTGCGATCAAAACCATGATAAAATCAGGTGGTATATTCTCACTTTTAGCTGAGATTCCAGCATTAATTGCGGCAGCAGCCCCAACGGTAGCTAAAGCGGCAGCGTTAGGAGCCGTTGGTACAGCGGCAGGGATGGCACTAAAGAAAGCAACTGGACAGGGATACAAAAAAAGGGAAAATGTCTAAGATTACCAGGAACAGTACATGGTACAGCGGAAAAGGCCTGAGACTTGAAACAATTTATTAACAACATTAGTTCCCATGTCAAAGTTTGGTTTAATCGATGCTGTTTAAAACCTAACGATAAAAAACTTCAGAAGCGTCTTTAAGAAAGATCAGTTGCCGGCACAACCAAAAAACATTGAAAACTTTATCATTAATCTTGATAACAGCACCGGACCTGGAACTCACTGGGTTGCATACGCGATTGATACGCGTGCAGTTGTTTATTTTGATTCATATGGGTTAACGCCACCTAAAGAATTTACGCGTTATATAAACCGCTTGAAAACTCCTATCTGGTATTCTCCGCTACCAACACAGGAAATAAATGACCCACCGATATGCGGCATAGAAGTATTAAATGTCCTCAACGCTATTTCATCATCGAGAAAACCACCTCATCGGGTCGTAAATGAATATACTAGTAGTCGCTTTCTAGAGAGAAATTATATAAAATAACATGATTGATATTTGGGGGAGATCTTTATCAATGTTGAAGAAACCCGATGCTGATGGCATTGCAACCGGTGATATAAAAAACTAATCGAAGATGAAATAACTGAGATGTTAAATCTCGCAAGTGTTGATCCCAATAAAATAGTTGTATTTCAAGATCGTCAGAGTAAACTGAAAACTAGTAATGTTTCCCTTGATGATATTTTAGTTAAACAAAGCGGTGTAACGGAAAATGCTATCGCGGTATTTTCCGATCAGGGTAAACTCAAACCAGGCGTACTTGTTTCAACTATTGTGGATGCCCAACAAAAACTACAATCAAACTATTTAATTAATTTCGGTCGATTACAACAGCGTATAACTGGTAACATCGAAGCCCCGATAAATAATTTCTTCGGTGTTCCACGTTCGAATCCTGAGTTGCATATCATATACGTATAAACCGCTATCGATAATTTGGCAAAAGTGCGATCCGGGTATGACGCTCATGTAGTTCAATTTGGTAATCTACGTAAAATAATGTAAAAAACTGATGACGCCGTCGATGAATTATTTGGTAAAGACGTGAAACCCGATGATATTAAAATGGATCTCGCTGATATTATCACGAAACTTGATGAAATAACTGCGATTAATCGGCGAATAGAAGTTGTTCGCGAAGATAGATCATTTTCAGATTCAATCGCGCTTATTAAAAAAATCTCTCGATGATCAAAAAACATTCAATGAACTTATCCAAGATGATATGAAAGCAATAATAGAAAGAGCTGAAAAAGTAAAAATGTCTCACAATAAGGAAGATATTGTAAGTAACGTTTATACGGTTCAACACGGGTCATTTGATTGGGTCAAGGATGCTTCTGGCCCAATATATTTTACTACGACCATACAAGGTATTTATCGATTTACAATAATTTCTAAAGAACAATTTAATATTTTATGTGCGGTTAGTCTGTCTGTAGGGAGGAGGTTTTCAACAAGTATTACTGTAACAAGTTTTAATAATGTGGCAACATTTAACATTTCTATTGGGGAATTAATGTCAATTCAAATAACAGCCGTCAAGGATACCGTAGTTAGGGAACCAATAATATACTTCATATAACTCGTTGTAGATCTGAGTAAACAGCTAAATTGAAATGGTAAACGATTTGAAAATAACAATGACAACAATGACAACGTCATCACAGTAATATCGCTATGATCAGGTCAGAGAATTGCAAACTGAAATCAAAACATTCACTGAGGAGTACCAAAGAAAAATAAAAAAAAATATTGACGAAGAATCACAACAATGATTGCACCGATAGCTGTTCCAATTTGTATATCAGCGGCAACAACAATCGGGGGAATAATCTCGATAATAAAAAAAATATCATCGTGTAGCGCAAACTGCAAGATTACGCAATCAAGTTTCATCTTGTGTAAACTGCATACTCTCAATTATCCTCGATGATATCATCGTCATTCGATGACACATTAATATCCGATAGTGATTTTTCAGCGATGGTACGTGTTTATGATTCTGCGATGTCAAAATTAGAGCGACAACATGAGTATAATAACAATGGTAACATCGCAAAAACTACTTCAACAAATAGCGGAAAAAACCAACCCAGCGAAAACAAGTATGATATCAATAACCTCAACGAATCCTGAATTTAGTGTGAATTTCCCTACTCCGATTCCCGTGAAGGAGATAGCGTTAGCAAAGTTACGAGTATATTACAGTTGGCCTAATATTAGGTCGGTAGCATTTCATGGTCAACAACCGAATAATTCCTTGGTGTATGCTAGTAACAATAAAGAAGACGGGACTCCAGACTGGAACGTTGTTTCGATACCATCTGGGTCCTACCAAATCGAAGAAATCAATACTGAATTACAACGCAGAATAAGATCCATTACTGGAAAAGAATTGAAAATTGCTATAACGGTTCATGAAGCAACATTATCATCTGCCATTGAAATAAACTCGCCCGGGCATGCCGTATATATCTATCAGAGTTCTATAAGAACAATATTAGGATGGCCTGAAAATCCACCTCAGGCATCTTATCAAATACCCGAACCAAAAAAATCCAATTATGTCACAGACGAAAAATCATGCCAAAAAATTACTCCATCATATCGAAATGATTTATTTGATATAAAAATTATACAACTAACTGATAGATTCATATTCATCGATAACAATAACATGCAATGGGATTTTGTTATTGAAATAATTCCTGATTCATCCATTACCGTTGTATTCATTTTAAATAACATATTTGATTATTTTAAAGAGATTAATCAATTACATAGAACATAAGTAGAAAGACTACGACGGATCTTCCAAGAGCATCTCTCTGATATAACAAAACCACGTGATGAGATCATCAAATGTGTTAGATTATTAAATCAACTTGTATCTGACATGGAATATATCAACAAATGAATAATTCAAGTAATAATTAATGAAAAGAACGGATATAAACAAAAATTCCTAACCGGCTACAATATAACAGAGGCCGATTTACCCGATTTCAAATTTCCTGGGTATAACGCAAATGAACTAACAAAATCTGTTAATGATCTTATTCAGGAAAACTTTTCTCTGATACTCGCCAAATGGAAGCAACAAACAACAATCCTCAAACATAATAATGACACAGTCGGCGGTGTTAGACATATCGCTCCTCAAAACGTTAATATATTCTAGGTGATTGCATTGAATTTAGTATGTGATGTTGTCGAAGGAAGCTATCAAATAAATCTCGAGCGATCAATCAAGCCCAGCAGGGATATATTTTATATTCATTTGCACCAACAGCTCCTCCAGGGTTTCTAATCTTTGAGGATCCATCTAATCCAGTCTATATGCGATGTCATAATGATTCAGTAACGATAATTAATTTCGAACTCACTGACCAATCCAAAAATCTAATTGATTTATGAGGTGAGGTTTTACAAATTAGTCTGTTTGTAAAGTCTTAAATTTTAAGTGTTAACCCGATAGCAGCAGACGGGGTGCGACAACGACTTTGGCGTCTTTTTCTTTTTGATTCTGATTTGCTAAATTGGCTTCTATAAAGCATTTACGAGGAAGCCTTGGTTTGCCAAATAGACGCTTATAAAAAGTTGTCGGATTCGCCCCCTCTGCTGCTATGTTTCTCCTGACCATGAAACGTTCTTGAATTTTGCAAATATTGATGAAGGTCGGGAAAAACAAGGAAATTCTCTGCCATCACTTGATGCCCAAATATTTACTTGAAACATAACTAAACGGATGGTGAGTTAAATTTATCAAGTTCTAACCAGAATATTTGGAAGTTGCAGTTTGGATCATTTTGGTGCTTGCAGTGAACATATATCCTGAGTCAGTTTAAATGCTCAATGAATTAGATTCGTCTGGGAAACATTTATTTTTAATGTCACCTCGATATCTGTATCTTTCCTTGCATGTAAGGTATGTAAACCAGTCTAGCATCACAAGAGACCAACAAGGTGGTGGCCAAGCATATCTGCCTACCTAATGGCCTAGCAAACTTAAACAATGAATGTATGAACGATTAATTATTTTCTCAGAAATCGTTTTAAAATTGTTGTGTCTTTAATCAGTTGAATGACAAGAAAAAGCTTTGACTTTGATGAAATGTGATCTGGTATTCGAGATTTGTATTGCTAGTCACATGAGTACACAACTGTCATAACCAATATATTCAAATCTTGAAGAGAAACGTATAAAACATTATATGAAAGTTACATATTGGTTGTAATAAAGATACAAAAACGAAGGAACAAAAACGTGTCCATATTTATTCTGAGTAGATCTTCGGGAGGATTTGTTGTATCGTGTGACTACCACATATACATGTTCTCTCTGCTCTCAGACTGCTGCAACAGTTACAAGCTTCTTGGTGAAATAATTATGTTGCGACGTATATGTTCTTTTTGGTTTTTAAAAAGGTTTCATTACATATAATTTAAGTTTTGTACAGCAACATTGAAAATGAGTTAGTTCTTGATATCACATGACTTTTGGACTTTAAATGTCATTCTTTGAGATACTTTAAGTGATGATTAGTAATGCAAATGACGAGTACCGGGTCAGGTTTTATCTATGCTATATTTTAGTCTAATTTGTTAGCGGATTAAAGACATAATGATTATAATACCATTTCTGAGAAAACAAATTATTTTTGTATTGATATCATATATGTGTTAGTCAATATAAAGCAAGTTTAAATTTGCTAGGCCTGCTGATAAGTGACTACCATTTACCGCTACCGCTACTTCAATATGACAATGAGGAGTAAGAGGATGAAACTTCTAGTCTTAAACCATCAGTGACACATGACCCATATTTTATCCAATTTCCTCATTTGAAGCAAACCTCATCACACAAGGTGAACTAAATGGCATTGTCAGGGAGTAGGAATTATCCAAGAGTACGGCAGAGCGGGTGGACTCCAGACTACAGCAGTGGAATATCTGGCAGGTGATGTTATGGCTTTCATATTCTGAAACTTTCAACAGGATCTTATCTCATTCTTCTTCATGGAAGGCGATCTTGTAGCCTGCAGCAACGTTGATGCTGTAATGGCAACCCTCAACATTGTTCACAATCCAGATGAAATAAGATCATTGTTTCATTGAAGACGAGTCTTAAATCTGTGCTGGAGGGAAAAATAGCAATGTTTGTCATAATTCTACTTAATCATGCAGTCCATATGAAGAAAGTCTATAAAAACATGAAGCAGCTTGCGACGTGCATAAACCATGTCCAAAATCAGTGGCAGCTTTGTGGCGATTTGATGGCTCTTCCTCTCTTTATTGTTCTGCAGATTGGATACACAAAGTATTAACAGTGATTGGTCCCTCTGACAGCCATTTGAGCCTAGGAGGAAAGTGTTTAGCATCTACCACTTTTTGAAACAAGGACGATTGTGTTACCACACTTACACATCAAACTGGGTATGATGAGAAACATTGTCAAGGCCATGGACAAAACATACGCAGTACCTCCATGGAATATTAATAAGGTTTAGTAAAGCTATGATAAAGGAATGTGTTTTTGTCTGTCCACAGATTCATGAACTAAGAATAGTTAAGCAATGCAATAGCAACAGATACATTTATCACATTTGTTTTTCCACTTCCCTACCCTCAACACACAGTTGCAGTTATGATGCTTTGTTCATTTTGAAAGTGATACAGTACCACTGTCTACAAGAGTTATTGTGTTTTGTGCAGCAAACTATTGTGGAAATGTATAAACATATTTGTTTAGTCTCACCCAAGCTGATGTTCAAACACAGGCCATAACATTCTCATTGTATCTCCTCCAATGACCTTCTGTGTCAGCAGTGTACAGTGTATATCCTCCATTTACCCACTCTCTGACCGGTATACAGTGCATCTCTGCCATTGACCCTCTCTCTAACCAGCATGCAGTGTACCTTTTCTATTGACCCTCTGTATGGGCAGCATACAGTGCATCTCCTCCATTGACCCTCTGTATGGGCAGCAAGCAGTGTATCTCCTCCATTGACCCTCTGTATGGGCAGCATACAGTGTATCTCCTCCATTGACCCTCTACACTTGAGTATAGGCTCACCATACAGTGGAGTGTATTATGCATTGTTGTGCTTTTGCTCATCTGTCTCCTTCCATTGTAATGTCTGCTTACTTGGCTGGAAAATCCTTCTCGTATGTTTTGTATGCCGTTTTGAAATGTCTCTCCAGGTTTCCTTTTCTTGATATTGATATGCTAGTTTTGCATATCAAACACACACATTTTGAATTCAACATTGTGAAAGAAATAATCGTCTTGCCATTCTGAATGAAAATGATAGTTTTTTTCTCTTCTTACTCTTCGCAGTAGTAGCCATTTTCAAATCAACACGCAATCAACAGCTTTCCGATGCTAATACTGCTGGACCACATTTAGCTTACAGCAGGGACGCTATGTAGGCTACGTATATTGAGCTAATTGGCGCACTATCGTTTGTGATCACACAAAATTAATTGTAACAATATTACAGACTAATGGAAGCACGCACTTGAGATCGACCTGTGATCATCCAAAGATTGACCGGTCGATCGCGATCGACTGGTTAGGCACCACTGCTCTAGTTGGAATGTTTTTGGTACTCTGATACTCTAATTGAGCTCTCATATATTAGGTTTGGCATTAGTTTATCTCCAGCTGAGCACTCAAATTCATATTTGGTTTCATACATACCAGAGATCTATCTCTCCAAGTCTAGATACTGATAAAAGTGGAGACAATTCCTGAATTACCCTCATAATGTCTTAAAACTTACCAGATTAGTATTTTCCTCCTCCTGGTGAAAATCTTAGCAATATATCAGTTAAATGACAATAACATAAGACTCATACTTTAGGACCATTGGCCATCAATAACTAACATAAGAATCAGATTTGAGGAACATGGGCCATCAACGACTCTGACATAAGTATCAGATTTAAGTAGCATTGGCCATCGATGACTCTGACATTACAATCATACTTAAGGAACATCGACCATCAACGACTCTGAAATAAGACTCAGACTTAAGGAACATGTGCCATCAATAACTGACATAAATTATACAAACGTAAGGAACATCGGCCATCAATGACTCTTGACATAGGAATCAGGCTTAAGGAACATAGTTTATCACTAACTCTGACATAAGAATCAGACTTAAGGAACATGGGCAATCAATGACTGACATAAGAATCATACTCAAGGAACATGGGCCGTCAAAGACTTTGACATAAGAATCAGATGTAGGGAACACCGGCTATCAATGACTGACATAGAAGACACAGGCTTAAGAGACATGGGCCATCAACGACTCTGACATAAGAATCAGACTTAAGGATCATGGGCTATCAATGACTGACATAAAAGACACAGGCGCAAGAAACATGGGCCATCAACGACTGTAACATAAGAATCAGATTTAAGGATCATGGGCCATCAATGAATGACATAAGAATCACACTCAATGAAAATTGGCCATCAATGACTCTGATATAAGACTGAGACTTCAGGAACATGTGCCATCAATAACTCTGACATAAGAATCAGACTTAAGGAACATGGACCATCAATGACTGACGTACGACTCAGACTGAAGGAACATGGGTCATCAATGACTCTGACATAAGAATCAGACCTCATGAACATGGGCCGTCAATGACTGACATTAGAATCAGACTTAAGAAACATGGGCCATTAATGACTGACATAATAATCAGACTCAAGGAACATAGGCCGGGAATAAAGCTGACATAAGAATCAGACGTAGGGATATATGTCCTCTTCATTTGCCTTAGATAGGATAACAACCTTGCCTGTCCCCTTTATTTGTCTTAGATACAATAACAACCATGTATGTCTCATTCATTAGTCTTGGATACGATAGCATCCATGTCTGTCCCGTTCATTTGCCTTAGATAAGATAGCAACTATGTATGTCCCCTTCATTTGCCTTAGTTACGATAACAACCATGCCTGTCCCCTTAATTAGTCTTAGATAAGATATTAACCATGTCTGTACCATTTATTATACATAGATAAGATAACAACCACGCCTGTCCCCTTATATAGTCTTGGATACGATAGCATCAATGTCCGTCCACTTCATTTGCCTTAGATAAGATAGCAACAATATCTGTCTCCTTCATTTGCCTTATATACGTTATTAACCAAGTCTGTCCCCTTCATTTGCCTTAGATAAGATAGCAACTATGTCTGTCCTCTTCATTTGCCTTAGTTACGATAACAACCATGCCTGTCCCCTTCATTAGTCTTAGATACAATAGCAACCATGTCTGTCCCCTTCAGTTGCCTTAAATATGATAGAAACCATGTCTGTGCAATAGCAGCAGAGAGGGTGAACCCTACAACGTTTTTAGACAAAATTTGATTGAAATCCTAAAACGAGCCGTCCTATAATCTCATTTCAACCAAAAGATGGCGAATCCTACAACGTTTTCAGACAAAAAATTGATTGAAATCTCCCTACGAAATCATTTTAACTAAAAAAATGAAAACGATTTTTTAATTAATTTTGGTCGCAACTTGTTGTCATCCACCCTCTCTGCTGCTTAGTGATTTCATCACTGGGTTAACAAAAAATAATAAATGATTTTAACCGAATATTTGATCCAGTCCGATACGATATCGTGTCCGAGGATCATGCAAATTTATTGTTGCGAATCCGTGTGGTTTTGACTGAGCATGACTAAAGAAATCTCGAAATTGATTGAAGTCCATATCAGAACACCATGTCTGCCAAATATTTCGTAGCGTATGTGTATCAACGCCGTTGAATACAGAAAGAATATTGCAGTTATCTCTGATGACTTTTGGAACCTGAGTGTAGCGTTGAGTGACATATATCACGTCAGTGTTTTTGTGACGCCCACGGGAAAATATTCTAGCAGGATTTTTTTGTTTATCCAACATTATATCGTCGTATACGACTAAATTGTTAATATCTCCATCAATATCATCAATGCTCGGTGCTTCATCGATATCGGTTATAAACTCAATAATACCCTCTCCGGATTTTTCTACCGCGCTGTCGTTAAAATCTTTTAGCACTTCATAACATCGTTGATCATCTACGCTAGGGGCAATTAAATACAACTTATCCCACTTCATCCATCTCATTATTAAATTGAGTAACAATTGCGTTTTACCGGATCCAGATGGCCCGATTATAATCATCCGGATAGAGTTTGGTAGCGCTGCATGATGCTTAACCGGTTCTCTTCTTTTAGTCGCTGAAAAATCAATTATATCCATATCTCTATACATAAATTATGGATCTATATTGTGTGAAGTGCAAAACGCGTACTGGCACAGATGATGTGACGACAGTTACAACTAAAAATAACCGATCAGCGCTTTCTGGTAAATGCATGCAATGTGGTACAAGGAAATTTAGATTTGTGTCTATGAAATCTGATTTAAAAAAAAACGAGGAGGTGATATCGCAGCCAAATTGGCAAAGCTCCCTGGAACCCCATGGGCAAAGTACCCCGGAGAAAAGCACCTCCCAGGATATAGCTACTGTGGACCGGGAACCAGACTTGATATCAGACTCAATAATCAAAATCAACCCAACCCCGGTGAAGAACCAATAAACGCCATTGATAAGGCCTGTCACCTTCATGATGTTGCTTATAAAAGCAGCAATCTGCAACACAGACATCTAGCAGATGTGAAATTAATTCATGCGTTAAATGCTATTCCTGATAAATCCTTCAAAGAAAAATTGGCTTCATTTTTGATAAAATCGGCTATGAAAAGCAAATTGATGTTAGGTGCCGGTAATTAATAATATGGAATCAATTTATTATTCCCCAAGAGGATACTGGAGGGGTAAATCAGCAGTCCATAAACTCGCTAGCGCTGCAAAAGTGAAAAAAACCACTGCGGCTAATTGGTTATCCAAACAGGCACTATGGCAAATTTATCTACCACCGCCTAAACAAATTCAATTCTCGCATTTTGATGTGACCGCTCCTAATGAAGTTCATCAGGCTGATATATTATTTCTGCCTCATGATCGTGGTTACAAATACGCTTTAACCGTAGGTGATATTGCAAGTCGATACAAAGAAGCAGAACCGTTAAAAACAAAATCAGCCACTGAAGTCGCTTCTGCATTTGAGAGGATTTATCGACGAGGTCCTCTGCACTGGCCAAATCTATTGCAGGTTGATCCTGGCAAGGAATTTCAGGGTGTAGTATTATCTACAATGAAACATCATAATGTCACCATACGACGAGGGCATACTGCGCTACATCGCGATCAGGCCATTGTAGAACGATTTAATCGGACTCTTGCTGAACGGTTATTTGGATATCAATATGCAAAAGAATTCATTCAAGAAAAGCGATCGCGTGAATGGGTTAAAAGATTACCATCTGTGATTACTGCACTGAATAACGAGATTACTAGAACAATCAACATGAAACCTATCAACGCGATTAAAAAGAAGTCAATACCCGTACAACCACAAAAAGATTTCAAAGAACCAATTCTTCATAGTAATGTCATTGTGAGGTACTTATACGAACCAGGAGAGCTTGAAGGGGGTAGAAAAAGGGCTACCGATCCTATTTGGAGCGTCACTACGCATAAGATATCTACTATAACACGATCAACTGGTAGACCTCCAGTCTATAAACTGGATTCAACTGCCCCTCAGCGGGGTTTTACTCGACAACAACTACAGGTAATTCCCGAGGATACTCAATTGCCACCGCATGGTCTTAACTAGCACCGTTGCGTCTATTGCACTCAAGACAAGTCAACATCACATTATTTCTGACATGACCGAGACTGTTATTTTTTCTGTCTACGGTGAATTGGCGAGGATCCTTATCCGAATACTGCCAACGCATTATACAATTGCAACTCGCGCAGTGATTATTCTGTTGTTTCTTCAGCGTAATTATTGATTCAGCATCAATATCAAATTCTCGTTGTTTTTTTTTGTCCTGTTGTTTGTAACCGGAGAGTTTTTTATTAATGATGCTAACATCAATATCATTTATTGTGGTGTCATTATCATCGAGGACAATTCTTCGAAGTTGATTTATTTTTCGTACTCTGGATACTGCGAGATAGACTAAATTCGACCATTCGATGTGATTATCCACCATCCAAACAATTGTATCCGATATAGTCAATCCCTGTGAAGAGTGTATTGTTGCTGCGTATCCTAGAGTCCACGGGGATTTATTAGCACGCAATGCATCTTCAACGACATTGATATCAACCAGCACAATATCATTTAATACCAGAATTTGTTTTTCACTCTGTCCTGGAATATCAACTTCAATATTCTGTTTTCGTGTATCCGATGGCCTATAACAAAGGGGTACTGGAAGCGTTGCAAATTTTTCTTTATGCAATTCAAATAACTTCATCTGAAGTGTATCCCTGACTATTTTTCTACTTGCAATTATCAAATCATTTGGTCTCCATGTTTCCCAGAAATCGTTTATTTGAGTTTCTGAAATCACTTTACGCGTTATTTCGCATTGGATTCTATCCGGTTGTAATCTAATTAGCGCTTTGAATTCTCGTAATCGTTCATCAATTGATCTATAATCAGTGGTAATTTCTTCATAATAGTCTACAAAACCCCTTAGCCATTCATGTGGAGATGCACCGACAAATGGTGGTGGTTGGCCGTGATCACCGCACATGACGACTTTTGTGTTTTTGTTTAATAACCACTCGAGAAATGTCTGTAATACATCTAATGACACTGTGCATATTTCATCCCAGATTATGATTTCAGGAATGAATTTATCACCCATTCGATCAGGAGTCCATTTGTCACCCTTCCATCGAAAGAAACTATGGTAGGTGCAGGCATTTACCCCTCGTTGTATCATCTCTCTGGCGAGTCTGTGAGTCGGTGTTAGCACAATCATGGTTGACCGACGAAATAATTCAATTGCACGAGTTGTCTTTCCTGACCCACCACAACCGTTTAAATAAACTGTCTTGTATCGACATATTGGATCAGATACCGGTGGTGCATTAGAAAATTCTGATTGAATTTCAGCGCGGTTACAACAAAGATATTTATCATCCATGGCAACGTCTGCGGATTCACAATACTCATGTAGCATCTCCCTTTTAAATCGCCAACGCCCCCACGCTTCCTCGGGATCTGTGAATTTAGCTACAGCTGATTTGTATTTATTGTGTATATACATCGAATCAGTGGCCACTCTAACCGCGGTATTAGGAAATCTATTTATCATCGAAAATAGATTAATAGAAGCATAGGCTAGCATTGAACTTCTCAAATGTGTGTACTGGGAATTATATCCATCACAGTAGGTAACAACCGTACCCATTTTCTCACCATTGGATAGAAAAGCATCCTTACGGGATACAAGTTTTCCCTGCTTCATTAAATCCGCTACAAGAAAATCGTATTCAGCGACATCTATGATCAACCGCGAAGAATATTTTGCGTTGTCGTACCGTCCACCTTGAGTGAATTTACCGATTATTCTTCGTCCGAGATCTTTTGCTTGTTCTTTTTTAATTTCAAATAACTTCTTAGACCAATTTATGATTTCTTCTTCATTGAAATCAGGGAATTGTTTTCGTAGTTCGTTCATTATACGATCTAGATCGGGTTGTGGTAGCCAAACTTCTTTCTGAGCTCGATAGCATATAATAGCCTCGGAAACAATCAACGATATTAGCATACCACAATCAATCATATATCGTAGTAACACTATTGGCATCCAGGCCTTTTCAGATAGGTGTCTACCGAGCCAAACATAACTACACGGATGTAATCCTGACGCTAATTCGAATGATATCACACGAGCGAATCCGGTTAAATCAAAATCAGGTAATGGTCCATTAATCGCAACACGAGTCATTTCATGTGTTGGGTGTCCAAATCGTTTGAAGTACTCAGCGCATTCCCCATATCCGAGAAAACTTCCGGGATAACACGCGGATATATCAATTGAAATCATACCATCACGTGAGTATTTCGTATTCCACAGTCCTCCATGGGAATATTCGACGCAACTCAATTTAACATCCTCAAGAAAATCACTTCGTGTTGGACGCCATGAGTTTTTTTCTCTTGCGAAGTGAGCTACCACTGATGGAATAGTAAAACTATCCGTGAGTAGTTTTTCATGGAAACTCTCCGGTGAAAAATCATTAGCGATTTTTCTCATTCTGTTATCTAATTCTTCAACGCGATATAATTCACCATTTGGTTTTACAAATTGATCGAATCCTTCATCACTTCTAAGTAACCACACTGACACAGGATCATCCTTACACAACGCATTAATAGCATCAAATAATCTCTCTTCATAGAAAACATCCCCGACTAATTCCCCGGAAAATTCCGGGGGGATATATTTCACGGTTCGTTCTCGTGGAAATACTGTTACCGCAGGTGTCCACGCGTGTTTGTTATGATCAATAATCTGTATTGGTGCTCCATTTTTGTTATATTTCGGTTCGTATAAAACCTCTCCGGTTATCGTCATAACTGTTATTGGAAATCTTAATGATGTTTCTAACTTAGCTATATCAGAAATCTTTGCACCGTTCTGTTTCACTGTCAGTTCCCACTCGGTTATTTTTTTTCGTCTTAGATCAGTTAGTTTATTTCCTCGGGATGCATTTGTGAAGTGCTCCATTACCCGTGTTGCTACACAATTAAGCCCTGACGAATATTTCATAGGAGCTAGTTTTGCGATATCGGGTTTATCATTTAACGGATATAGCCCATAAACCATTGCTGTTACGGGATAAGATCTTTCGTAGTATGGTTTGTCAATGCCGGTTAGAATCCCTGGTTTGGAATCTCTACTCACAATGACAGCTTTTTTATTCTTGAGGATTGGTTCAAATTTATCCCTAATAATCCATTTGCCATCGACTTCAATAATGAATTTGATTCGGAAAAAATACCGTTTTTCCCCAACACGTGAAATTATCACTGCTGCTTTTTCATCATTCATTGTAGCGTCAACAACACCATCAATTCGAAATGTTGACCAACAATAGGATGCTCCATCACGCTTAAATTCATTGAAACAATCTCTGATTTTATTAATCATGGCTTTATCAAGAATTTTATTCTTTGGTGTATCAGAGACTATATCGAGATTGAATTGAGCATCCTTCCAGGGTAATTTCTTGGACGCTTTTTTTGGTTTCTCGAGATTAAATTTGTTACGTTTTTTGGGTCTATCGAGATTAAATCTAGGACTGATTTTCAATAATCTCTTAAACTCTTTCATGTTTCCGTCTCTTGGACGTTTGATACGTTTTTTGGGTCTATCGAGATTAAATCTAGGATTGATTTTTAATAATCTCTTAAACTCTTTCATGTTTCCGTCTCTTGGACGTTTGATACGTTTTTTGGGTCTATCGAGATTAAATCTAGGATTGATTTTTAATAATCTCTTAAACTCTTTCATGTTTCCGTCTCTTGGACGTTTGATACGTTTTTTGGGTCTATCGAGATTAAATCTAGGATTGATTTTTAATAATCTCTTAAACTCTTTATCAACATTAAATTCAGCATTTTTCGAAGGCGTTTTCCTTAATTCCTTCATGCTATAATTAAAACAAGCATTTAAATGAAAGATTTTTATATAATGAATCACTGCAAGTGGCTTATGATTGGATCAGTAATCCCGTGTAACAAATCATGCAGAAGTGAGTTTTGTGGGTATCATATGCAAAGCTTTCGACGTGGAAGCCTTGGTCCGTTACCTTGTATTCTATGTGGAGTTGGGGTCAGGGGGAAATCGCAGTTGTGTTTGAATTGCGGTGGAAAGCGATACAGGGAGTTGAAGCGATATTATGATAAAAGAATAAAAAATGGACAATCAATCAGAAATTATGACCCTGACGCTGACAAAGTCAGTATTCTTGACGCTGACAAAGTCAGTATCAAGGATAAAATCATAAGAACTCCTCAAGACTACATCGAAAGATTTATCATTAAACCAAACAATGAATTAGACAAACAATAGTATAATATATAAATGAACCAAGAATTCAGACAACACCCTGTGATCACAAATTATGAAGCATCCAGTGATGGTGTTGTAAGAAACCGCAGACTGAAGAAACCAGTTGGGTGGGATAATGGTATGGGGTATTTGATGTTTGGTGCTGGAAAGAAGAAATATTACTGCCATCGTTTCGTGTACGAGTGTTTCAATGGATTGATCGAGGATGATTTTGTTATTGATCATATCGATTCTAATCCGAAAAACAATTCTTTATCAAATCTGCAGGCTATCACACAAAGTGAAAATTCCGAACGAGGGGGGACTGGGAAATACTCGAAAAAAGCGAGACCTGTGAAATCTTTGAATACGATAACTAACGAAGAAAAAATATTTCAATCAATGAATGAAGCCAGTAGGCACTTCGATATTTGTATATCCTCAGTACGATTCGTTGCAGAGGGAATAACCAAGACGGCTATTTCAAAAAAGACCGAACAAAAAATTAAATTTAGTTATGTCTGATGCGTCATATTTTTCATTTAGAAATATGTCATTGCTATAGAATAATGAATTCTGAAAACATGAATAGCATCATATCCGAGATTTCAAAATTGAAAGGTTGGGATATTGAACTATCAGATGGGTTAAATCCTGATCAAATCATGTCTGATTTTCAGGATATAGAATACGGAGTTAACACTAACAAGTATATGCTACCAAAGAAGTATGCGCTCATCAAAAGAATTCAGAATTCTATTAAGGACTCTCTCGCATTTTCCAGTGACGTAAGTGTGTTCGCTCCGTTGTATACCATCGTAGAACGAATACGAAAAGAATTGGGGTACGAATACGAATTGAAAAAAGAAGTCAACTCTAAAGTTAGAAACCTACGGGCGTTAATTCAAGAAAATGAACAATTTTGATTGACCGACTATTTATCATTATTTGATTGACCGACTATTTATCATTCCGTCCCTCATTGAGATTTTATTTTTTTTTAGCATTTTTCGATTGACAATGTCAAAATCAGTGAATAAAAAATTGATGGCTGGTTGGTCCGGTATCAAATACACTAAAAAATTCAAAATGTGGAATCGGCACATTACATTTTATTATTATATGAAAAAGTGCCGTTTCCACACCGATCGTAGAAGCTGTTATAGGATGAAATAACACTTCCATGTCTGTGTTAAAAATCATCCGACATGTCTGACATGTAACAAAAAGTGTTTTCGTCTGTTAGGTCGGGATTGAAAAATTGTTTTGCAATTGAAACATTGTTTCTGATTTCAAATAATGGTCAATGAAGCATTAACAACCCGATTAGCTCGTGAACGATTAGATGCAATTAAGAGATTTGTACCAATTCGTGACTCTGTACGGAATAAACTGCAACAACGACAGAGTTTTCAGACTGATTTTGCTGCGGGATCTGAAGAATTGTTTAAACCAGTAACAACAGCAACGAAGGGAGTAGAGCGCGCTATACTGGGAGATGATCCCGAGACGGGAAAATCTGTTATCGGTGAACTCGAAAAAATAGCAGCGAAAACTGAACAAACAGAACAGGCTGTACAAAAAATGGAATCAAAAAGAACAGTAGATGATTTACGCGTGAGATTTAACGAGGAAGGGTTAGCAGCAATTGATAAGACTGATTCAACAGAAATTCCTGCGCTTGTTGTTTCGACTTATGAAAACAGGAAAAATATGTTGAAACCAGAACATCATAAGTTTGTTAGAAGTATAACTCACTGGGCTGATATATTCTATAAGATCAAAACTGGAAAAAGTCAAAAAAAGACAGATAGTGCATCATACATCAAATATATCAAGATGGTGGGTGAAGTGTATAATCAATTTGAAGAACTAAAACAACAACAAAAACCACCAAAATTGCAAAGGCGGCGACAGCAACCTGCAAAGAAAATATCTTTTTCACCTAAAAAACAACAACCTGCAAAGATATTTTTCTCGCCTGAAAAACAACAAATACCACGTGATGATGATGATCCTCTTAGTTATTTACAACTCATGGATGAAGAAGAAAAAATGGATGAAGCAACTGGTTATAGCGGAAGCGGATTGCAAGATTCCAGTGTTTCATGTCCTGGTAGTGTTCTCAGTGATATATCACGATTAGAGGTTCTCATCGGAGGGTTCCGAGCTGGAAATAACTCTCCAGAAATAATTAATGAAGCAGCTGATATCTGTAGACGGTTATTTCAGGGTGGTATCATGGATATCAGCACATATCGAGATTTCATTGACGAGTTAGCAAATGGGTATCACAGTGATTAATCACCGAGACTGAATTAAAAAAGTCAATTGAAAAATTGTTTCTGATTTCAAATAATGATCATACACTACAATCATGATAAACCAACCCCCGTCTACGTAGTTAATTCACGGTTTCCGGTTTATAGAGCATACTACGGAGATGGTTTAGGCAATACCATTGCAGGGTTATTTGCGAGAATGGCTCCAAAAGTGATGCCGTTAGCTAAACAACTAGGAATGAAAGCCATTGATGTTATTCGTGATAAGGGTATTGGTGCTGTTGGAGATCTTGCTGGAAAAGCGTTTTCAACTGCGAAGAATAAAATAACATCATTAGTGAGACGAAAAAAGAAACCGGTACCGTTACCGTCTACAGCAGAAATGCCTGCAAGTGTTAGTAGAATTATAAATAACGCAGTAGATGAAAAATTAGCGTCGATGGTGACTCCCTTGATAAATCAAGAGGACCAAAATAACATGATAGCAAACATGATAGCAGGAAGTGGCTTTAAAAAAACACGACGATGAAATGGGAAATCGCGATTTAGACTCTGATAAATAGAATAAAATGTTCAAACAGTCACGTGATCCAGCATTTGATATAGATGCCCCAGTTGGCAAGGATGATTCTGTACGCAATTATCAATTTTATTCTTATCACGCAGTACAACCAGATCTCCGATCACGAATTGAACTTCAAGTTCATGATACCAGTAAATACTTTTTGCCTTGTGAAGCGTTTATTGAAGTAGAAGGAGAACTTGTAACAAATGATGCTGCTCATAATGATCCACCATATGCAGATAACGCAAATGTCCGAGTTGGTTTTGTTAATAACGGCATAATGGCGTTATTTGAAAGCGCTAGATATCTCATTGATGGAAAAGAAATTGAATCAATAGACCGTGATGTTGATGTTGCAACAACAATCATAGGGTTAGCGAGATATTCTGATGATTATACAAGATCAGCTGGTCCATCTATGATGTTTGCAAAGGATACCTCTGATAACGCTGACCACCTTCAATTCATTAAAGTGTTAACAGCAAGAGATAATGCAGAAGCCGATCAACAGGAAGCAGCTAATCCAGAACGTCGAACTAGACCCGGAGCTGCTTTTGATATTCTCGGAGGCGTTAATGGTAATCTCAATTTAGGATTTGCAACACGTGTAGCAACGTTGCATGGGCAGCGTCGACGATTTTCATGTGCGATTCCACTGCATCATATATTTGGATTCTGTAGAAACGTCCGAAAAGTTATTTATGGAGCTAAACACACAGTAGCGCTTGTACGAAAGGGTACTGATGATGATGCAATCTGGCGTAATGCTGGGGTTGCTGCCGGTAAAGTCATTTTAACAAAACTATCATTGTGGATGCCAGTGTTAACTCCATCAATCATAGCAGAAGAAAAATTGTTATCATTTATGGACCAAAGAGGAAAGTCGTTGTTAAGTTGGTTATCAGTGACTACGGATATCAAACAGGACAATGTTGATGGTACATTCACATGGCACCTGGCATCAAAACAAGGTGTTTCAGCTCCACGTCATATATTCGTAGCGTTACAGAATAATGCGCGAGTTGGTAATCAAGAACGAAGCCATATGATATTTGATCAGTTAGGTGTTAGTGAAGTCTCGCTGAGAATAAACGGACAGCAGGAACCATCCGAGGATATACAACTTGATTACGGTCAGAATCATATTGCACGCGTGTATCATAACCTATTGTCGTTTATGGCACGTGATCTAAATGTGGATACTGGTTTGCAAATATCACAATTGGATTTTAAAAGCCTCTATCCGATCTATTACTTCTCATTGGAACATCTCGATTTGATGAGACAATCTGTCGTTGATATACACTTTAGAGCCCGTGTAACCCGTCCGACTGGTCCACCAGTTGGTGGGGTACCTCCTATCCTTATCCCGAATTATAGAGCGGTTGCTGTCATTCTCAGTGATAAATCAATGCTACTTGAAGGTGTTGGTGGAAGAATGAGAGTGGTAGATGCACCAGTGGAAAACATGTAATTGAAATTGTAAACGATTTAGAATCAATCAATTATGTATAATGTCATATAGTGTTATTAGTGTTGCGTTAACTCCTGGTCAAATCAAAAAATTGCAATCAGAATCGGCTAAGCGATGTGGAACCACAATCACGTTGAAACCCAACCAAATGACTGGTGGTGCAAATAAATTATCGCTGACAACTCGTCAGGTGAAACATTTCAATGATGCACTAGTAGCAAAAAAGGGTGTTCAGATTACTCTTTCTGCGGCTGCTATCAAAAATATGATTAAAACAGGCGGTATATTTCCGTTGTTAGCTGCGATACCAGCATTGATTGCAGCAGCAGCCCCAGCGGTGGCTAAGGCGGCGGCGTTAGGGGCTGTTGGTACTGCAGCAGGGATGGCACTACAGAAAGCAACGGGGAAGGGGTATAAAAAAAAGGGAAAGGGTCTAAGACTACCAGGAACCCCGTATTCGTGGTACAGCGGAAAGGGTCTAAGACTACCAGGAACGATTTATTAATTCGGGAATCGAAGATTCCTATGTCCAATTTTGATTTAATGGATGCTGCTAAAAAGCTGGCGATTAAAAACTTCAGAGGTGTCTTTATGAAAGATCAATTACCACATCAACCAAACAGCGTTGAAACAGGTATTATTAATCTCGATAACAGCACCGGACCTGGAACTCACTGGGTTGCATACGCTATTGATCCACGTGGGATTGTCTATTTCGATTCATATGGATTAGCCCCACCAAAAGAGTTTTTGCGTTATATAAAAACCCTTCCAATGAAGACTTGGTATTCTACGCTACCAACACAACAAATGAATGACCCACCAATATGTGGCAGCGAAGTATTAAATGTCCTTGATGCTATTTCTAACTCCTTGAGTAACCCAAGCGGAAAACCACCACATGTTGTCGTGAATGAATACACTAGTAATCGCTGGCAACGACGAAGTCGTCAAAAACGATTTTAAAGAGAGAAAGAGTTTTACAATAACATGATTGATATTTGGGGGAGATCTTTGAAACCCAAACCCGATGGCACTGCACCACCTGATTCTGTCAAGGATGTAAAAAAACTAATCAAAGATGAAATAGCTGAGACGTTGAACTTAACAAGTGTTGACCCGAACGAAATAGTTGTATTTCAAGACAAGCAGGGTAAATTGAAAAGCAGTGATGTGTCATTGGATGATATTTTGATACGGCAGCGCGACGCCGCTGAAAACTCTATTGCGCTGTATTCCAACGACGGACGACTTAAAGCCAGTAATATATCCGCGGATGACATTTTAAAACGGCAGCAAGAAGCCACTGAAAACTCTATTGCGTTGTATTCCAACGACGGACGACTTAAAGCCAGTAATATATCCGCGGATGACATTTTAAAACGGCAGCAAGAAGCCACTGAAAACTCTATTGCGTTGTATTCCAACGACGGACGACTTAAACCAGGTGCACTTGTGTCTACGATCACTGATAAGATTGCTACCCAAGACAACAAGATTGCTACCCATCATGACAACTCTCTGTTAGAACTAGCAACACTTCAATCTAAAATTGAAGAACACGGAAAACAGGTTTCAGTTTTACGTAGAAATATCGTGGATAAATTTCTTGGAACTACATTCGATAAACTCGACATAAAACTCCCTGATATTAAAAAATCCATCGATGAGACGAAAAACTTCATCGAAGCCGTCAAAGGTGATTTTTCGAGGATGATAACAATCATTGAAAAAACAAAAATTCCTCATGAGAAAACCAACAACGTGGTATACACAATCCAACACGGATCATTTGAGTGGACACCTACAAACAACAAATTAAATATCACTGCAACCGTTAAGGGTATTTATCGATTAACACTAGTAACACCATTAACTCAATTTAATATATCATCGTCGAGTTCATCCGGGGTTAATAATACGATTTCAACGATCATCGACAAGGATACAACTGAAAAGTTCACTATAACAGCTACTGATAAAAATTTGATTGGGGTTTCAGTAACCTGGTATGTGGAATTCGTAGCGGATTTAAGTAAATAACTAAATTGAAAGGATTTCACAATTGAAAACGCTAGCTTTTTTAAAATAACAATGATTTCATCAACGCAATGTCGCTATGATCAGGTCAGAGAATTTCAGAATAGACTCAAAACCCTCGCCGAGGAGTATCAAATAAAAATAAAAAAATACCGACGAAAAATCACTGCAATTGATGTTATTATATACTCGGTGTCAAGCGTTCTCACTGGCGCCGGAATAATACTTGCATCGGTTACAATGATTGCCCCGGTCGTAGTTCCAATTTGCATTTCTGCGGTGGCTACAATCGGGGGTATATCAACCGGGATAGCAAAAAAGATATCATCATGCAGCCAGAGTAAACTGCAGAATTACTTACTTCAATTTCATATTGCATCAACCGCATATTCGCAGTTATCATTGATGATATCGTCGTCACTCGATAATACAATTATATCAGATAGTGAATTCTCAGAGATGGTCAGTATTTTTGATTCAGCGATATCAAAATTAGAGCGACAACATGAGTATAATAACAATGACAACATCGATGGAATTAGAAAACACGAACCCAAAAAACAAAATGATCTCAATAATATCAACATTACCAGATTGTGAGTTCTCAGTGATGGTCAGTATTTATGATTCCTCGATACCAAAATTAGAAATACAACATGAGTATAATAACAATGACGACACCGCAGGAATTACTTCAACGAATAGTGGAGAACACGAACCCAGTACAAACAAGCATGATATCAATAACATCAACGAATCCAGAATTCAGTGTGAATTTCCCCTCTCCGGTTCCAGTGAAGGAGATAGCGCTAGCAAAACTACGAGTATACCACAGTTGGCCTAATATCAGATCAAAATCATTTGGTGGTCAACAACCCAATAATTCACTGGTATTTGCAAATAAGAATAAAGACGACGGTACCCCAGACTGGAACGTCGTTTCGATACCAACAGGGTCATACCAAATAGAACAAATCAATAATGAATTCGCGCGTAGAATAAAATCGATTACTGGAGTAGAGTCAAAAATCGCTATAACAGTTCATGAGCCGACGCTATCATCCGCAATTGAGATAAACTCAGAAGGATACGTCGTAGATATCTATCAGAGTTCTATTAGAACCGTATTAGGATGGCCTGAATTACCACCCCAGAGTAAAACTCTGGAGGAAACCGTTAAATTACCAGAACCACAAAAATCTGATTATATCACAGACAAAATAAAACCTAGAAATCCAATAAGGAGTTACAAAAAATACAACTTATTTATAGAGTTTTTTGGGTTAGGATACGAACCTAGTGTGGAGGTTGGACCACCGAAAGAATATAATTTTGTTAACGAACCTGAAATCATTAAAAATTTCACAGCGATGAATCATGATTTATCGCTGTTGTTAATATCTCTTAAATCCGGCTCTCTCAACCGAGATGAATTTATCAGCGTCGTAGAAACATGCAATAAAATTATCGACGATATGGAAGTATTTAATTCACAAATTATTCAAGTGATATTAGATGATAAAAACCCCACATCGAGAGCAATATTTGCAAACCAATATAAAATCCGCGTTAAAGATATTCGTGAGTTTAAACTACCGGGATATAACGTACCGGAACTAAAAAAACTTCTCAGTGACACCATCGATGTTGGTTTTAAAATAATTCATGATGCATGGAAAAAAACAGCATCACCGGAAATAAAAATCCTCAAACACAATAATGACCCAGATGGTGGCGGTAGGCATATCGCTCCGTTCAACGTGAATATATCCTCAGTGATTGCGCTCAATTTAGTGTGTGATGTTATTGAAGGAAGCTATCAAATTAATCTCGAACGATCAAATCAAGCTCAGCAAGGGTATATTCTTTATTCATTTGCACCAACAGCTCCTCCAGGATTTTTAATAATTGAGTCTCCGGTTAATCCAGTCTATATGCGGTGTCATAATGATTCGTTAACGAGAATTAATTTCAAACTCACAGATCAATCCAATAATCTAATTGATCTACAAGAAGAGGTGTTAGCGATTAGTTTGTTTGTGAGATCATAAATGATTTTCATCCTAAGGACTTTCATCATAAAGACTCGATCAAATCATTTCTTATTTTTTGTTAACCAGTGATGAAATCACTAAGCAGCAGAGAGGGTGGATGACAACAAGTTGCGACCAAAATTAATTAATAAAATCGTTTTCATTTTTTTAGTTAAAATGATTTCGTAGGGAGATTTCAATCAATTTTTTGTCTGAAAACGTTGTAGGATTCGCCCTTTTTTTGGTTGAAATGAGATTATAGGACGGCTCGTTTTAGGATTTCAATCAAATTTTGTCTAAAAACGTTGTAGGGTTCACCCTCTCTGCTGCTGCAATTCATATGCTTGAGGTCAGACCTGGTAGAACGCTAAAAGAACAGAAAGTGAGAGGAATTATTAAAAGAATCAGAATCATAAGCTATACATGGCGGCCAGTATTAATGGTGGAGGAAGAGCCCGGCAAAACCCCCGGAAAGAACCACCGACCGACGAGAAGCTACTGGCACGCTTTCTCGCATTCATACATGGGCCAAATCTGAGACTCGAACCCACACAGACAGAGGTGAGATGGCAGTGATGCGTAACGGAGAGCGCTTTAGACCACTCGGCTACTCAGGGCCCCTAATGACATTTGTATTGAGTTAGAACACACTAATGACATTAGAACTGAATTGGAGCACACTTATGACATTAGTACTGATTTATAACACACTTATGACATTAGTACTGAGTTAGAACACACCAATGACATTGTTACTTTATTAGAACAGACAAATGACATTAGTATTGAATCAGAACACACATATGATATTAGTCCTGAATTAGAACACGCTAATGCTATTAGTAATGAATTACAATACTAACGACATTAACACTGAATTGGAAATCATGAATGACATTAGTGCTAAAATAGAATAAGCCATTGACATTAGTACTGCGTTAAACTATTTCAATGCTGTTGATACAGAATTAGAGCACAATAATGACATTGGTACTGAATCAAAACAAAAAAAAATTATATTATTACTGAATTAGAACCCACTAATTAGATCATTACTGAATTAGACCAATGACGACATTAGCACTGAATTAGAACACACTATTACAGTGACCCACTCCGTACTTTCCTAGCACCCCCTCCTAGGCAACGTGATCACAACCTACTCTTATATCTAAATCTCAAAGAGTGACGAGCTTATCTGCCATTGGAACGTCACCAATGACGGAGTGGAGATCCTCAATGAGCTTGAACTTCACTTCATCTCGTTTGGTCATGGCTGTTGCATAGCAACTGATGATGGCATGGTTCTTTCTTCCAGACAAGAGGGGGAGTTTTCACGATCATGAGTGTGACGTTTACTCCCATTGGTGGTCCAGCCAAATTACCATTTAATGCTGTCTTCACTGCCAAGCCGACACTAAACTCAAGGAGCTCTTCACTTTCTCGTTTGCAGAAATGTCAGCGTTGTATTATTTTGTATATGGCAAGTTCCTTTCCTATTAGGGCTGTTCTCCTCTGGAATATTTTTGCATCGTCTCTGTCCAGTAAGTTGCACATATTCTAGGTGCCAAGTGTGAGAGGAAACATTTTAATTTTCTTTATTGTACTTTGACCGCTGCATTAGGGTCTCCGCATGCCGTGTTAAACTGGCTAGGGAATTGTTGAGCAGGCAATGTTAACGGCACCTTTTAATCGCCCGTTCTTCATGCCAGGAAGGCAAGCCGTGCATTCCAGAAGAAGACTGCTCCGTCGCTCAAGGGGCTGCCTGATTCTACTGTTGCTCCATGCCAGTGGTTGATGACAATAATGGCCAGAGCCGCCTATATGCAGACTTGCGGATACGGCTGCTAACTGTACCCACACCTGCCGCTTCATCGCTTGCCTGTCGCCATAGGACTGTAGTGGTTGACGAACTGGAATGCGTGTTAAATTAGGAGTCCTGCAGCACGACAACGTCGAGACAACAGAGAAAAAGTTAATTCAGTGGAAGACAGGACATCCTACTTGTGTCTTCGAGCTCTTAGCACTCCACATCGCTTTGCTTGGAATCGCCTTTCTGCCCGTTGACAAGAATGTGGTTCATGTGCGTAAGCTAGCGAATCTAATCTTCACATGCTAGGATGACAAAGCCTGACTCACCGAGGTTTTAAGACCCGTCGGCTACCCTCAGCCTGGTTTAGCCAGACAGTCAAGGCGGTTTTCCCAGATGTGAGCGCGTGCCACAGCGTCTTGGAACCTCAGGTGAGAGCTGAGTGACAAATGGGGACCAAAAGTGGGCGAGCTAGCCTTGAATTAGTACAACTCCTTAGCCATCCAGAGGTGTCACCCCCTACCAGGACGCCCCGTTCACCCCAACTGCGTGAATAAAGACTGCGTAAAAGTAGACTGCATGAAAAATAATACAATAATGATAATGAGGACTTTACATAGCGTGTAATTATTAGAAGCTATAAGCGCTTTACAACATATATAATGATATGACTACCAAAAAAGCCCCTAACAAAAACCAACAAAAACTCCCCATGAAATTAGAAAACAAAATCATTCTGACAATATTTAACGTAGGAAACAATATTAGGTCTTTACATTTGCTATTACAGTCGATAAAAGTGAGTTTTAAGAGCATTCTTGAACGGGATCACTGTGTTCTTGTATCTAATTTCAATGGACAATTCACTCCATGTTGATGTATCTTATTTTTTGTAGTGGGAATAATGAGTATATGATTGTCAGAAGGGGTGTGTAAGTATCTTGCTGGTATGTACACATGGGTGAGGGCAGATAGGTATGTTGGACTAGAGTCTATTAGTGAAAGGTAGCACAGATCATACATTTTGTGTTTGATTCTGGATCAAATGGATAGCCAGTGTAGGGTACAGAGCAGCGGGGAGGTGTGCTCTGATCTGGGTGTCATTAGCGTAGAATTATTGAGACATTGGATGATGATATATGACACGTGAGAGCGGCTGAGTATATTGAATGCATATAACAGGTCCAAGAAAATGACCCTTATGGAACACCACACCATAGATCAACTGGGCTGGAGTGTATTCCATTTGCAGATACAATTTCTGTCCTGCTGACTAAGTAGGACTTGAGCCACAGTAAATCTGTATTGTGGATCAAAATACATTCTGAAGACGGTGAAGTAATATATCATGGTCTATTGTGTCAAATTCTGCAGACAAATCAAGGAGTGTGAGGACTGTAATATTTCCGCTATCCAAAGCAGATGAAATGTTATTAACTACTTTCAGAAAAATAGTTTCAGTACTGTGGCAATGGCAATATGCCGACTGTGCCTTGCTTAAATTACTGTTTGACTTCAGATGAGGTATAATAGAGACTGTGTGAATAGAGATGGCGTGAATTGACACGCAAAACCTTAATAACAGGGTCTATATTTTCCACAAAGAAAATTATATTCACATATAATAAACAATCTTTAGTTCCTTCGTAGAGGAGGCCAGGTTCTATTTAGAATGTACTTGTCTTCACAGATAATAATCAATCTTTTCTTTCGATCTACGCGGTGTCCATATTCTATTCAAACTGTATTTGCCTTGCATGTAAAAATAATTCAAGTTTATGAGAGGTAACCTTATCCATATATTATCCTAACAAAAAGCATCCAAATACATGTATCTTTAAACTTATTTTGTCAAGAGAACAAGTAAGATGCATTAATAATTTAAACACGTACTATGGACTTCAATACCCTAACCAGAGTTCAGTTAGAGACTGTATACAAATATTATATTTTTGTGATTCTCCTGTTTACAATATCTGTTTAAAAACGATCCGTTGGTCTATTATGAATTATTTCATGTACCAAACTGAAATATTATACCGGATTGGGTCAAGGATAAGTTTTATTATCACGCATTTTGTGAATTTAACATTTACATTGCGTCGAGCGTATATCTGTTGTAACATATAACATTCAGTTGGTAAGCCTTTACACTTATATTAAAGTAAATTTCTTTACCCTCATATGTACACCAATATATATGTTAGTTAACAACTAGATAAATTTATATATACTTTTATAGTGTTATAATATGGCGACATAGATGAAAATTTGACATTATAAGCTTTAATCCATCAGCAGAACAATTTTCATTGTCGCTTCCAATTGCTTTTTACAAAATAACTTTTTGTCGATATTATCATTTCCTACATGTTATTCAATCCTCACAACTTCATGTATGCAAAGTTATAATGGGCTATCACCAAGATTACATTTACTTTTGTATGTGAAGTTCTAATAGGCTTTCACCAAGATTACATTTACTTTTGTATGTGTTGTTTATAATAGGCTTATAATAGGCTATCACCAAGATTATATTTACTTTTGTATGGAAGAGAACAGTGTAGTCTGAAGGGAAATGATGTCTCAAGAGAGAATTTGTTTTCTCCCTTGTTAACATTCTTTCGTTTTTAGCCACCACCACCACCCACCCCCTAAAAAAAACCAACAGAGATTATACGCTACATATTTCCAATCGTTATGTGTTTTCTAAATCCGTGTTTTAAGTATGTATTTAGTCTTCCACAGCTAAACTTTATACTCCCTTACACACTCATACGCCTTGTGAGTGATAGTATATTAGTGTATTTATGTCTTTTAATGTGTTTTCTAAATACGTGTTTAATATATGTATTTTCTCTTCCACAGCTAAACTTTATATTCCCTGGCACACTCATATGTCTTGTGGATGATAGTACATTAGTGTGTTTATGTGCATGTGAGGAACACAATTCATGTTTGTTTGCTTTTCAGAAATGTACAAACTGTGACACCTTCTAGCTTCAATTAGAAACAAACAATTCTTTCTTTAAATTAGTTATTCGTTTATGCCAAAAATTTACCATTAGTAGCAAATTACAAGATTTTAAAAGATGCATCCGTAACGTTCGACATTTAGTGGAATTAAAACTACGAGAGAGCCTTGTTTCTAAACGTTTATCATTCAACTAGAAATGTTGGAGGTATGCAGGAAAAGAAAATATTATCAAATAAGTTTCCGGTCTAAATCATTTATATAGACAAATCTATTGAATCGTACATGCAAGATCAACAAAGTCATTTTGAGCTTGGTCTATGATTCTCATTTTCGCTGGAGAAAGAAAAAACGAGGCAATTACAGAGATACAAATAGTTATTTACAATATATACAATTAATCTGAATAATATAACTGTTGAAATGGTTGCGGTAGTTTCTGATTAAATGATTGGGTGAAGTGAAATATTGTGAAAATTGTCACATTGGATATATTACGAGATAGATCGAGTACACAATATTGCGATCTATAGCAGAATTTTGCATGAAAGGCGAGGAAGTGGGTAATTACTTATTTCCTCTTAGGATTTTCCTGTTTCTGTATCATTCTGCAGATGTATTTAATGTTTTATTAAGATATTATTTGAGAGGAACCATTTGTTTGGATTACATATCGGAATCATAAGTCATATATGAATAACAAATATGTTCAGAACTGTCTGCATCGGCATTGAATAAGCTTAAATAAATTGCAAATAATTTCCATTGTTTTGACAAATTAAGGTTTTGTTTATGTGATTTGAATTTTTAACGTAGCTTAAAAAACTTCAGTCATATAATTACTATGTTTATGTATTATGTGTGACAGTTTGTTGTGACGTCTAGCACTCAGGCATAATGCCGCAGACTGGTAGCATGATGTCCCACCTAGTCACTTTATCATGACCCAAGGCCGATCTTCCTAACACTTATATATATATATATATATATATATATATATATATATATATATATATATATATATATATATATATATATATATATATATATATATATATATATATATATATATATATATTGTAACGGCCAAGCCAGGTCCTAAGTAATATTACATTGGAGTATGGCACCAGGGATGAGTTAACTTCTTATCAGCTGGGGGAGAATGGAGTAAACTCGAACTCTTGATTTCTTTTCAACCATAACACAAGATGATTCATTTATTAAGAAACAGCGAATAAAGTCAGTTCATGCCCATGACAGTCGTGTTGTTTTTGTCCTAACCCAAAATATTATCATTGTGTGAAGGTATATGATAATTTCATGTAAGGTCAGGATACACGTTAGTACTATACTATTAGTTTATTATATTATTTCTTCTGATGAGTGAAGATTATATTAGAGTTACCATATTTGCTTTTAGTTGCAATAATGTTTACTACAGAAGAGAAACTTTGACTTGATTGTAATTGTGAAATGTAAAAATCTGCAAGGAAAACACTTGCTTGACTTTACACTTCAACTTTCGCGTAATACTTATTTGAAGTGAATTGGTTTAAATGGAAGTAAATTGGCTGTCAAGTCGGTGAGGAAAGCACTCACAGTGACTTAGACAACTAATAAATTATAAAATAGACACATAACTTATATTTTATAAATTGCTAGAATAATCAAGTATTGTTGAATTGAATTTAGCATGTCAAGTCGGTGAGAAAAACACTCACAGTGACTTAGACATTTTATTTCCCTAAATACATTGTTGGACCTATGATTTAAGAAAAAGGAATTATATATTTGTAGTGTAGAAAACGTTTCTGTATGTATTTAGCTTTATAAAACTAATTAAATAAGAAAATAAATAAAGAAATCAATAAAAGTATGGGTCTGTGAGGACAACACTCACTTGACCATATAACTGAGTTTTAAATAACAAATGATTAAACAATATATATTTTGCTTGTAAAATATATTAGAAATGACTAGAATGTGTATAATTTGGAAGAGAGAAAGGAATTAAAAGTAATTAAAAATATATGTTAAATGAAAAAATTGATTTGCACTTAAATAATCTTTATAAAATATTCGCTGTCCAAAATAGTGCCTAAAGTTACATAATTCTCTAATAAACTAAACAAAAAAAAATATTAAAATAAAACTCACAATAACTGTGATGTACCTAGTTTGATGGTTGCTAGCTGACTGAACTCCACAAGCAGCCCACAAAAGCCTTATATACTCCTGACAAAACCCACAATACCCACAAACCAACAATACCCACAATGCCCACAAAACCCACAAAACCCACAATTATTGTTGGAATATTCAAACCAGCATGCGCTAGTATTGCATGTGTATATTTAGTTAATTTTCACAGTGATTATTTATGGAAATTACCAACTGGATATTTTACACATTGTTACATTGTGAATGAATTGCCATAAGTAAAAATAGCTAAAGAAAAAAAATCAATTTTGTATTTCGCGGCACATACCGTGTTAGTCTGTCGTTATAGCAATGGTTCGGAAACCGTGTTATGCACTCTTACAATATTACCGAGGTAGAGCGCATGAAAGGGTAGTCATCAGTTGTAATTACCAAAGAAACAAAGAAGAGGAAAAACAAACTCAAATTCAATGACGTATACAAATGAAACACCAGGGACTATAAACACATTGAGTATGTAGTGTACAGTCTTAAGCTGTTAATTAGAAATAAGCATTAATCGAGTTATCAAGGATGCCAGCCGCCGGCATGATACTCCCTATTTTCGCTATCACAAACACGTAGACTACACCAGCTAACTATTAATCGACAAGTAAACAAAACACAGGATCCTAGAAAATAGTAATGTCAACTCATTTAAGAAATTCACTGCTAATGCACAGATTTATAATTTTAAAAAATCTATACCGAATTGTCTTTGCAGATTTGTATAGGACCTCAACCAGGCCCAGTTGGTCTTTCCCGGATGTATTTTACCACAAGGCATACGATTTCGTCGTGCGTTTAAGATTCATGGTACGACCGCTGATGTATAGTATTTTGCAAGACCAGGGGCAAATGTCAGTCTAAATAATGGCCATGTATTCATTTTTTTTGCATGATAAAACGTCATTATACATATATCATTGAATGTCATTGTCCCAACTCTTTTATATATAGTGTTGTTAGAGACTGTCACCTGTTTTCGTATATGCTACTTATAAAAATTACAGCAGTTTGAGGACATTGTATCCCATGCCCTGCCCTCCAATTTGAGGAATTAATGCCATTTTTAAAAAAAAAACCCAAAGAAAACAAGTACATATTACTAAATGCATGGGTTGTTCAAAAATATGATAATAGTATTTTTTTGTTAGTTTTGATACGATAATTTTCAGTCCTTTCCATGGACACTTTTTGTTTTTAAATTAATGTTTTGTCAAATACTTATGTCAAAATTAAATTATTTTAACACCGGTTCAGCTACAATTAGCTGCAGTGTGGAATTTCGGGATTCTGTTTTGTTTTAACATATTATTTACCATCGTTTATTAATATTGCAGCTAATTTCAAGGTATTATGAGATATGTATTTTTAAGGAATATTATTAACTTTTGTTGGTTTACATGAGTCGTATTATTATAATATTTATGTTCTTTCTACCATAAACCCAAAGATATTATGCCAAGAGCTGATTAAAACTTGAAATCTGAAAATAGTGTCTAGTTAAAATTTCCACCATTTGGAGGATCAGCATTTTTCTCTTAAACAATTGGGAATTTTGGAAATATGTCAAATGCCAAAGATTTTTTTACTGTACCCTAAATTCAATAAATGTTTTACTAT
Source organism: Unio pictorum (assembly GCA_030141615.1). Taxonomy (NCBI): domain Eukaryota; kingdom Metazoa; phylum Mollusca; class Bivalvia; order Unionida; family Unionidae; genus Unio; species Unio pictorum. Next base: position 1,188,479 of record JARLTB010000146.1, on the reverse strand, counting down.
CCCTACATTTTTCCAAATGAATTAGATAGACATTGACAACATGTATCTCTTTGTTTTTCTTATTTTGGTTGAGTTTTCAGTAAATGCTCTCCTATCATACATGAAAATTCATCTTGTTGTTTTGATTCACTCTTAAACAAAAACATAATGCGGGCAACTCAAATAGTGTAAAGTCATGTTAGTATTGTTTTTAACTGCACACATTCTTTTAAACTGAGTAATAAATTTAAAGTCAAGACAGTACTCGAGTCAAGAATATGAAAGGGGTAATAATTCATGTTTATGTGTCCGTAGTTTTAAACTTCTGGATTGTTCCTCTGTTGATTACTAGTGCCAGCCTATAAAAATGTCATATCTGGAGATTAAAAAGACCTGAATTTGTTATATTGTGTACTGATTTTAATCCAAAAGCTGACATAGATTTTGCACTATAACATTGGAAAGAAAAATCCTTTCATTGAGATAACAAAGGACCCAAACTAAGAGCATTAATCCAGTATAACTGTCGCACATCAATGTAAAATGAAAACAGAGTCTCTGGACTTAAATTGTTCAAATTAGAGATGATTCATATGTAGATTCCTGTAAGTATTTCGTAAGTATTAGTGATAAGTTAAAATGATGCCCTGTTGCATCTCCAACAAATTAGTCATCACAGTTTTTGTTTAGTGATTTGATAACCAGCCATTGTGCATTGGTTTGCAGTCTCTTTAAAGATAGAGTTCCTGCTTCCATGAATTCCTAGTTTTGGTCCTGAACTCTTGCGTTTAAAAATTGAAACAATGGTTTTATATTTACCTGACTCTCAATTGTTGTTATGGACTTCATTTTCATAAGACTGCAGATAGCTCTGTTTATGACATAGTGTTTTTTGTATACTACATCTTGTTACGAAACAACCTACAATGATAATATGCATCCTAGTTGGAAACTTAAAAACTTAGAAGTACCTCTGGTCATAACACAGCTAGGTTGTAAAATACCTTTGGTTATGACACAGCCAGGTTGGAAAATACATTTGGTTATGATACGGCCAGGTTGCAAAATACATTTGATTATGACATGGCCAGGTTAGAAATATGCTGGTTATGACACAGCCAGGTTGGAAAATACATTTGGTTATGACACAGCCAGGTTGGAAAATACATTTGGTTATGATACGGCCAGGTTGCAAAATACATTTGATTATGACATGGCCAGGTTGGAAATACACTGGTTATGACACAGCCAGGTTGGAAAATACATTTGGTTATGACACAGCCAGGTTGGAAAATACCTTTGGTTATGACACAGCCAGGTTGGAAAATACATTTGGTTATGACACGGCCAGGTTGAAAAATACATTTGATTATGACACGGCCAGGTTGCAAAATACATTTGGTTATGACACGGCCAGGTTGCAAAATATATACTTTTATGACTTAGTTTGAAATACACAGCTCAGTCAGAAAATACCTCAGTAACAGAGGCCTCAGTTTCTAAGAACACGATAACTTCTAAATGATTCTCATGAATAACATGATAGACAGGTAGTACTGTATGATACTACATAATGTCATGTGATTGAGATATAGCATCGCATGTGATAAGTACAGTGTGTATGACATTATATGACATAAAATGATAGAAATGAAGCTCTCTGTGTGACAAGTACAATGTGTGACCAGTACAATGTGTGACACTACATGACATAAAATGATATAAATGTAGCTCTGTGTGTGACCAGTACAGTGTGTTACACTACATGACATAAAATGATATAAATGTAGCTCTGTGTGTGACCAGTACAGTGTGTGACACTACATGATATAAAATGATAGAAAAGTAGCTCTACATGTAATCAATACAGTATGACACTACATGTTGTTACATGACAGAAAGATATCTCTGTATGTGATAACTACAGTGTGTGACACCACATGATGTAACATGATAGAAAAATAGCACAGCACATGATAAGTGTAGTGTGTGATGTGATATCAGTGTAATCCTGCATGTGATAAGTATTGTATGACACTAGATGATGTAGCAGTTCCTTTTTTCAGATTACCAGTTCATCTCACAAGTAAGTCATGCAAACTGAATACCTGTATAGATGTCTTCTTCTGATTGCCATTGTAACAGAATTCACAACAGCCACCCTGTCCAAAAGTAACAAGAGCAAGTCTAAAAAGAGGGATAAGGAGAAGGTAATAATAATACTACTAAAGGTAAATAAATTCAATATTTCATGATGGCAATATTTCATATTTTTTTAATCATCCCTGAGTATCTAAAATTTACCACGCAAGAAATTGAGTTTTAAGCCATTCCAGCTTGATAGCATTGAGATATTATTTAATGACTCCCAATTCCCTTTCTTAACCAGATATTTTGCTTCCATTACCTCACCCATTGATTCTACCTCCATGACCTCACCCATTGATTCTACATCCATGACCTCACATATTGATTCTACCTCCATGACCTCACCCATTGATTCTACCTGACCTCACCCATTGATTCTACCTCCATGACCTCACATATTGATTCTACCTCCATGACCTCACATTGATTCTACCTCCATGACCTCACATATTGATTCTACCTCCATGACCTTGCACATTGATTCTACCTCCATGACCTCACACATTGATTCTACCTCCATCCTTTTAATGGAGGGTTTGGTGGTTCTTGTCTGATGATACCATCAGGCTTCATAGCCCAGAACGGGTTACCATCTGTCAGTAGTCAAAAAGTATCCCTCTCTTCCATAGCCAGGTTGAGAACAGCAAGTCTCAAGGATCTATGATCTCAGATGGCACATTGTATATCATAAAGATCGTTCAGAGCTGTTAGACAATTTTGATCTCCAGTGACCCAAATCCATAACATTGTTCTCAAAATAGAATTTATGTTGGGTTTTAACTTGGCAAAACTCAAGCAAGTTTGAACCTCTCACTCATGCTTTGCTAAAGTTCCTATCATACAAGACATGCGATCTGATAGAATTATCAGGTTCAGTGAGCTAATGCCCTTTTCAGTCAATCTGACCTGTCCTCTTCTCTTCAGTTCAGATGGTTCATTAGTCCTCCTTATAAAACCAGGCTTAGTTGTCATGAATCGGTTGCCACCTGTAGGCAACCAATGCATCATCATTCATCCTCTCTCTTCCATCAACAAGTTGAGAGTGGCAGCCATGCAGGTTCCTGTCTGCACCCTCAAGCACTACATGGGACACACAGACAAGTCATAGCTCTCCCTCCCGGTCAAGGCTGGGAAACAAGGCATCACCCCTCAAGTCCTAGAGCTTCATGGTTTAAGTGGGTTATATGCTTGGCATATTCTGAGATCTCTCAAGATCAGCGTTGTTTAATGAGGTTTATAGCCCACATGATTAGAGCCATTTCTGTAAGTCATTTTTTAACGCAACATTTTTATCTAAGATATTGGCCGTCTACCTTATCAAGTGTTTACCTCAGAGATTTAGCGCTGCACAGACAAACTTTGTATCTTATAGGGTCAGTGGCCAAAGCACAGACAACCATTATAACCAACTAGATTAATCAACCATTAGATTCGCTGGATTTGCCAGTAAAATAAACTGTTGTATGCGAGAAGATTTCAACTTCATCTTTTCAATCAAGTAAGATTCCTAGACCAAGGATTCCCAGGTTATGTTGTTGTGCTATTGGGAGAATGGGTGGGTTATCCTTCATATAGGGAACCCAACCACTCACTCATCCCCCAGAAGGATGCCTGAGGTAGAGGTCAGATGCTCAGCATCCCATCCTCCTATTATTATCTTAACTTAATGTAACTGGGGAACATTCATTACTAGGTCAAGGTGGCTGACAAGAATTTACATATTCATTACTAGGTCAAGGTGGCTGACAAGAATTTACATATTCATTACTAGGTCAAGGTGTCTGACCAGAATTTACATATTACTTGGTCAAGGTGGTTGACAAAAAGTTACATATTCATTACTAGGTCAAGGTGTCTGACCAGAATTTACATATTCATTACTAGGTCAAGGTGGCTGACAAAAAGTTACATATTCATTACTAGGTCAAGGTGTCTGACCAGAATTTACATATTCATTACTAGGTCAAGGTGGCTGACAAAAAATTACATATTCATTACTAGGTCAGGGTGTCTGACCTGAATTTACATATTCATTACTAGGTCAAGGTGGCTGAGAAGAATTTACATATTCATTACTAGGTCTAGGTGGCTGACAAGAATTTACATATTCATTACTAGATCGAGGTGGCTGACAAGAATTTACATTTTCATTACTAGGTCAAGGTGGCTGACAAGAATTTACATATTCATTACAAGGTCAATGTGGCTGATAAGAATTTATACTTTTTCATTACTAGGTCAAGGTGGCTGACAAGAATTTACCTTTTCATTACTAGGTCAAGGTTGCTGACAAGAATTTACATATTCATTACTAGGTCAAGGTGGCTGAGAAGAATTTACTTTTTCATTACTAGGTCAAGCCGACTGACAAGAATGTACAACAGCGAGGCCTAGTGAATTATGAAGTAACATACAAGTAAATCCTGAAGGGGCATGCATCATACTGTAAAATTCTGAAAGATATCAAGGTCTTTGAGACTGGGGATACCCTTGCATACTTGACACCGGTAAATGAATCGTATTTAGATTTAAATTTCCCTCTCTTTGAACAGGTATCGCTACAGCTATACCTTCAACTGTTTTTCCCTCAATGACATATACCTCCTTACATGTGCTTTCTGAACCTGTATTTTCTTTCCAATCTCACGTTGTCACTTTTGTACATCTGTACCTTCCACTTTACTGTCCAGAACCAAAGTTATAATTGTTCATCCATCACCAATAATTTTAATCACTTATTTCAACACTATTATTACACAAAATCTGACCTCCTTTAATGACAGTTTGTACTACACCAGTACCACTCACTTTACTTCCTTTAATGACAGTTTGTACTACAGCATTACCTCTCCCTGCACGTCCTTTAATGACAGTTTTTACTACACCAGTGCTTCTTTCTGTACTTCCTTTAATGACAGTTTTTGCTACAACAGTATCTCTCTCTGTACTTCGTTTAATGACAGTTTGTACTATACCATTATCTCTTTCTGTAGTTCCTTTAATGACAGTTTTTACTACACCATACCTCTCCCTGTACTTCCTTTAATGACAGGTTTACTACACCAGTACTTCTTTCTGTACTTCCTTTGATGAACCGCTCCGGTGGTCTAGTGGTTAGAGCGTCCGCCCCCAGAAGCAGGAGGTCATCAGTTTGATCCCCGGCCGAGTCATACCAAAGACTTACAAAAATGGTACTAACAGCTGCCTCACTTGACGCTCAGCATTAAGAGGTTAGTGTTAGGACTGGTCGGCCTGGTGTCAGGATAATGTGACTGGGTGAGACATCATGCTACATGTCTGCGGCATGATGTCTCAGTGCTAGACATCACTATAAACTGCCTCACTGCAGACATCGTAGCGATATGACTGAAAAATTGTTAAAGCTACGTTAAAAATCCTAATTAAACAAACAAAAAAAACTTCCTTTGATGACAGTTTGTACTACACCATTATCTCTTTCTGTAGTTCCTTTAATGACAGTTTGTACTACACCAGTACCTCTTTCTGTACTTCGCTAAAGCACATTCACTTCTACCACTAATTCACTTCTTGAGTTTCTTTAATCACACTTAACTCTAATGATGTACTCTCCATAATATACTGCTTCCTTGATAACTCAAGCACAACAGGGTCCAAAAACATCACGCTGTAAGGAAGGCAACGTGTATCCAAGGGACCTATAACATGAAACAAAAGGACGTTAATCAATACAATGGCAAGAATAGAGTGTGGAGTTGGTTGTTGTTAGCAGGTTTACATTATTGAACACTCATTTTATAATCATGTTGAAATTAACTATGAATGAAGGTGTATATTGTTTTTCTAAGATTACCTTTAATTTCAGGACGAAATGAAAATGTGCCAAAGGTGGAGAGGACAACCAGCCTCATATAAAGCTGAAAAAGTGGTTGCAAAAGTATAAAACAGATTACTCGGATATCCGGTAATGCTTAGAGACAAGTAAAAAAGGTGTCCATTACATTTATTGCCCGTTATGTCTTGTTGACTTGAACATTTCCCACGGTGGTCAAGATGACTTTCGCCGCCATGTGAATTAAAAAAGAAACATACAGAATACGTTGCAATGAAATAAAGTTGTAAGTCACTGACTTCTATGGGATTTGGATCTGCAGTGTTAGAAACTGAATTGGAGGACATTAAGGCTGAAGTATATTTTACAAACTTTTTGGTTGAGCATAATGTTGCAATTGCTGCATCTGACCATGCTTCTAAACTATTCAAGTGCGTGTTTCCCAAATCATCAGTAGCAAATAGTTATCAGTGTGGCAGAACGAAAACTACAGCTATTGTAGTATAACAGTACATGTCAATATGGGAAGACATTGTTAACAATACCTCATCCCAACCTTTCAGTATAGCAACTGATGGTAGCTATGATTTTGAGGGATCTCCATAAACACAGTAATGGGCTGTAATGTACAGTAATGGGCTGTAATGGGGACAAAAATAGAATATTGCGAAAGAAATTATAGTAATGTACATTAAAAATTATAATTTTTATTGTTAGGACTTGAATACATAAATCATAAATAACAAATGTGATATTGTTTTATTAGTGCACATAATACGCTTTAATTAAAATAATGCCGAAACTCACTCAGTCTGTGTGTGTGTCTCTCTCTCTCTCTCTCTCTCTCTCTCTCTCTCTCTCTCTCTCTCTCTCTCTCTCTCTCTATATATATATATATATATATATATATATATATATATATATATATATATATATATATATATATATATATTCTTTGCGTAGACTGTCCACAATTTTTATTTTGTTCCAGTCTGACTCCACTCAGCTCTCATCCTTTTTCTCTGGTGAGTTTTTTTTTCCCTCCTGAAGGTGTCTTTGGTATAGTGATTTTACCATTTGTCGACCTTAGTGTTAACTTATTGATACCTTTGTCTTTGATAAACTTTCTAAATATTGCTTGTCGTTCAGTTTCTGTTTCTTGACACCGAATGTTAATAAAAACTCTGTGATGCATATAATTCGATTCCAGCTTGAAATTGCCTCTTCCAATCAATGATCTTTCGGCGTCTTTATACTGGGAACTGACAATAGATTGTAGTACGTTTATCAAATCGGATATATTTTTTACTTCCAGTTGGTTCCAATCTTCATGATATTATTCGCAGACTCTGCATTATTATTTGTCCAGTGGCTTCTTTCTATATCATATTTCCCAGTTGTGTAACAGTTATAGACCCCTAAACGGTCTTCTCTTGTTGTGTTATATATATATATATATATATATATATATATATATATATATATATATATATATATATATATATAGTCTTGTTTGTACAAGCATGGTGTACTAAGTTTTAAAATTCTAGTATGGGTTGTTACCCATCCTTATTGTTTTAATGCTTGCATTATCACATTCCATTCCTTGTAGTCTTCCTTATTTATTCAATAGGTCTACTTGGATCGAACTGGGATCAGTACATCTTTTTATTTTATTTGTACATCACCCATCTCGATCTTTTTCGTCCTGTATTTATTTATTATATTTACACTATTCCATGCCAAAAGAAACTGTTTATTATCCCTCTAATCGGGCTTTCTGTATAGTTCATGTGAACTATACAGAGTATACATAAATAAAGGTCACTAGTGACTGTAATACGAGAGCATGCTTCGGTAAAAACTTGTTCGACAGACTATCTAGTGTGTGAGCTGTGTTGTCCTGCTTAATTCATCTCTAGGTGAGTTTTTCTTAGATCTTCCGCGGGCCTGCCAACCTTGCGTAGTGCCACGTGGTTTCGCCCGTGATTTCCTTGCTAGTACTTCTCCTTCTGAGGACCCTGTTTCCCCCATTCTATCTAATGTGCTGCTCTATAATTATCACTTGACCGCATGCACTCATATTCCTAACTATAAAATCTGCTATATATCATTTAGTAGTTTTGTTGTATAAATCTCATCAAGGTATAATATTTGTGTGTTATACAGTTGCTTTTCCTTGATTTATAAAATGATTTCTATTCTTTCCGGTCTATTTGTTGCACTTTGGGTCATTGTGTGAATTTTTGTAAATGAATAATTTTTACACATTGGACATTTTGGCGACACTTTGATCATTTGCATTCGCACTGTGAAATCTCATTTTTAAAGATCGTAATCTGACCCAGTTTCCCCAGGCCCTTAGTTATGTGTTCTTGTTCTATTTTTGTTTTTATCCTTATTTATAGTGTGTTCTGTAATCCATTTGTACGTTGTTTTAGTGTCGATCTCCCATAAGTCCCTAGCGTCACTATATTTATTTAAACGTTTTGTTACTTCTTCTATAAAATTTGGAACTTTAATTCCTTTAATCTCTTGGTTTTTATTAATTTTAATGCTAAGTATTTCTATTGCTATTACGCCTAATAGCATAGATTGTGGGCAGCCTTGCTTCACTGATCTTTCAATTTTAAAGGAGGTTTGAATGCTTTTACAGACACTCAGAGAATTTGCAGGAATAATATCATGATAATATGATATAAATTAAAGATCTTTAAATGGAAACTAAACAATATATTAGTAATTAAAAAGATGATATACCTCACATAAACGACTGCCTGACTCAAAAGCTTTCTTATAGTCACCGTAAGGAAACTGTTTATTTTTTTTGGGGGGAGGGTTGTCTTCCCGCAGAAGACACTCCTGTTAATGTCAGTGTTTGTATGCTATATATTTGGTTTATATATATATATATATATATATATATTTATATATATATATATATATATATATATATATATATATATATATATATATATGTAAAATGAATAATTGTTACTTCTTATATTTTTACTGGTGGATATTATTCATAGAATTCTTTTCTTCAAAAGTTATTCTAAGCTTCCTTCTTGTTGCTCAGATTGTTGCAGTTGATTTTGGTCTCAATTCATCCATTCTAAATACTCATCCTTTTATAGAGCTTCTTCCGCCATTAATAGCTCTTCTCTTATTCTTTTCCTTTTATCCATTCTTCTCTCTAGCCTCTCCTTTATAAATTGCTGTTCTGCTGTCATTAGTTCTTCCGGTTTTTAATTTCCCTTGTATTATTATCGTCCTGGTGTGTGTTATCTTCTCTTTCTTATTTACTTGTTGGTTTGTCGTTTTAATGACTTCTTCTTGTTCGGGTTGTTGCAATATTTTTCCCGCTTTTACACTATCTTCATTCCCAGTTTTGTTAGGAATTGTCTGATTTTCTCGGCTTTTGGTATTAGTCTTCTTGTTTCCTTTGGGTTTCTTATTTTGCAGGTCAGTTTCTCCCTTGGTCTTATTCGAAGTTTGCGATAAACTTTGTTCTCTGGTGGTTGTTTGTTTTTCCGGAATGATAGTTGTTTGTTTTTTCGGGATAAGTGTGTCTTTCGTTTCGTCTCTATTATTCTGACATTTGTTGGGCATGTGACTGGTTTCCCCGCATCTATTACACTTTCTATAGTATATGCACCCCTTGTACCAAGTTGTTCTTAAAAAGCCATGTAGAAAATTTGTCCATTTTGATTGTGCGAAGTTTGGATTTTACAATTTCGAAGATTCTGGTTTCATCAAAGATACTAAACCCTGGTACTACTCCAAGTTTTGATTTTTCCACCTTTATTCCACATTTTTCTTCAAACCAGCCAACAGTAGTTTCCAGTGGTATCTCTATTGGGATTCCAGATAGATGGAGTTCTCCTGTTTGTTTTCTTATTCTTCTCATAACCATTTCTGGACTTTTATTACTGCTCTTATTCCACAGATTTGTGTTTCTCCAATTGGTAGCGCTGGTGTGTTACCTCTATATCTTATTTGATATCCTCCCTTTGCATAGTTGATCAAGTAGATGTTGTAAATTATATCTTCATCATTGATTTTTAAAGCTACCAGAACTGTTGCTGTTCCAGGTACTCTACCATCATTCAAACCTTGAAATTCAATCAGTTGTGTACCTTTCTTGTATTTACACTCTGAGTAGGCCCCATCTTCTGTTTCTACTCTCCGTGTTTTAAAATATTTATGAAGGTCCGTTGTCGTCTTACATGATTCAACCATTTTTTCACGTGCTTTTCGTGATTTTTCTATGAATGAACTTCGCTTCGTTTCATTGTATTCTGTATACTCCTTTATTTTCTTGTTTTCTGTAAATATTAATTTCTTGTCATTATATTCTTGTCATCATTATTTCCAGGTCATTCATCTACTTTGTAGTCTCCGCTATTCTCACATTGCAGGTCCAGTGGATTTACTTGCGGTCTGTTTTGTTCTTGCCATTGTGAATGTGATAGACACTAAGTAGACGTCTCAACTACAAGTACTTGCTCTCTCCTTTTACCATTCTGATAATATCAAGATCTCACAAACGTCAACAAAATTGAAAATTTTAACACGGTGAATAGAAAACTGATTTTTGGTTTGACTGCAACCTTCTTATATAAGGAATAAATGGATCCTTCTTGATGCCAATTATTTACATTAAAATCACTGTTTAAACATAAGCGAAACAAACACTATTGTTCATATATCGATTCAAGTCTGTAGCAAATAATGCTGTTGATAACACTATTCAATTCTATTATTGTTCATTGACCATTACATCTCACAGTATGTCGTTAAACGATAATTATGTTAGGCCTTACATGACACTGCCGTCTCAACTTACTGGATTATATGTGCAGCTAAAGTGGACATCAAATACACATGTAACAGGTGTGAAAGCGGCATTTAATGAATGCACACTATGCTAGTTTTAAATGTTTATGCAATTGAAATGTTTCAACTATTAGTCCTACAATAGAAATCAGTTCACTATTTTTTTTCGTATAATTTTTGCAAAAAACGAACACTTAAATGGAGTCTCGTAAATGATGACAGAAATAAAATGATACATTTATTAAGTTCCATAGATATGCAACTCTTATTATTTAAGTCAGTACCAATAAAAATTATAATATTTAATGTACATTACTATAATTTCTTTCGCAATATTCTATTGTTGTCCCGAGTACAGTCCATTACTGTACATTACTGTGTTTAGGGAGGCAGATTTTGAGAAACTGTACCCAGATGTTGTTAGATATTTTGATAACACATACGGGGTTGTAACTGAAGCACTTTTGTAAGTTCCAACATGTGATGGAGCATCTACTGGGGAAAATATTTTCACATTATTGGATGATGATTTGAAAAAGAGAAACATAAGGTGTAATAACTGTATTGCCTTTAAATGAGATAATGCTTCAGTGAGGACAGGTTGCAATAAAGGTGTATTTGGACAAGTGAATCACTCAGTGTGTCTGAGTGGATGTTCATGCCATTTGGTACATTTAGCAGCAAAAAAGAGGGCTGATGTGCTGCCTATTAGTTTTGATGACTTATTAGCGGACATATCTTATTTAGAAAAAAGAGGGTGAATAGCGAGCCTTGAAAAGCCTTGAGAAATAAATTTGTCCCTCGAGGCCTTGAAAGGTCTGTAGCGGGCCTTGAAAAGCCTTGAAAAAAAAATGTCCCTCAAGGCCTTGAAAACACTTTGAAAATTCAAAATATTGTCTGGGTACCTTGAAAAGCCTTGATTTTCTTGAATTGATAAATAATTTTCGTTTTACAGATTTCAGTAAAAAAAGAAAACTATATAAAAAAATCGGTAAAATAAACCCAATCTCTTGCTACGTTTTGTACCAGATCGGAAATTTCCACAACATGCAGTAGTACGTTTTGAACTTTTGGTTGTTCAAAGCCCGGAACTAGTTGCAGTTTAAATTTGGATCATTTATACGCTTTGAAATGGCGAGCTGCCGATCCAACTTCGGTGGCGAGATGAAGAAAAATATAAATTCTGGATAATGCGATCTTTCTCAGACAGCTATGCAAAATGCAAATTATATCAGAAAGATATTGGATTGCGTGCTATGGGAGAGAGAGTGTTTTACGATCTCATGCAGCTGAGGAAAAGACACCAATCTCAATTAACGGCTTGAAAAACAGTTTGATGACAAGATACCAGAATAAAAAAAATCACTATAAAGTATTGTGGACATTGTAAATAGTGTTTTTGTTGTTGTATGGTTCAACGTCTTTTTCCAGCACAAGATAGACTATACATGGCGGCCAGTATTACTAGTGGAGGAAGAGCCCTGGAAAAAAGCCGGAAAGAACAACCGACCAGTGAGAAGCTACTGGGAAGCTTTCTCACATAACTACATTAGCTGAATCTTAGACTCGAACCCACGCAGACGAAGGTGGGACGGAAGTGATCCGTAATGGAAAGCGCTTTAGATCATTCAGGGCCCCCTCACATTGGGTTGAATATTATCCCTTCCTTTAATTTTGTTGACATGGAAACAAAGAAGTTTTGCAGTTATTGTGAACAAGATCCCAAACTGGCACAGGTTGGAAATTCAACGAGTATATTTCTCAGTGGAACCGACAAATTGAAATTTTATTTATTTTTTAATAAGTGCCAAGAAAACTGACACAAGTGAATTTTCTGAACATATTGCCCTGGACAAGTGGGCAAAAATAAAATTGATAAACTACTAAGATATCATTTTGACAATATTCCTTCCAAATAGGCATCATAATTTTGTCCAACTTTAATTTAATCAACTTTGTTCATACTTTGTTTTTACAAGAATTAATCATATTAAAGGGTGAAAAAGATTTATTAGAATATGTTTAAATTAATTTTAATTAACTTACCATTATTGTAAGTAGAATATAACACTTCTAAATAATATAGTAGTATGAAAGGTATGCACAAATTTTCATTCACAAAATGAATTTTGATTTCATGAACAGCTTACCACAATGTACGTAAAAGACCTTCATTAAAGAACTCTTCATGTTGAGATACAATTGTAATCATTAGGTTATTCATTTTAATCTAACAATCAAATGCATACAAACTACAGTCACAATTTGATAGAAAGCTGCAGATTCAAGCTTTTCAAGGAACGTTATGCCAGGTTATACCAAAACTCAGAACTGAGGAAAACTTTGATGGCAAATTTAGTTGTTTAAATGATGTTCTCTGTTTTTGATGCACAAGGGAATAATTTCTTCTCCTGCCCCCACCCAAATAAATAAATGGTTAGTCGTTAAGTAGCCTGAAGAAACATGAACTGACAATCACTGGATTGATGACTATGGCAATGACTGTTGCAATAACTGGGTTGATAGACTATGGCAATCATAGGGTTGATAGACTATGGCAATCCCTGGGTTGATGACTATGGAAATCACTGGGTTGATAGAATAATGGAAATCAATGGGTTGAGAGACTATGGCAATCACTGGGTTGATAGACTATGGCAATCCCTGGGTTGATGACTATGGCAATCACTGGGTTGATAGAATATGGCAATCACTGGGTTGATATAATCTGGCAATCACTGGGTTGATAGACTATGGCAATCACTGGGCTGATAGACTATGGCAATCCCTGGGTTGATTGACTGTGGTAATGATTGTGGCAAACACTGGGTTGATAGACTATGGCAATCACTAGGTTGATAGACTATGGCAATCACTGGGTTGATAGAATATGGCAATCACTGGGTTGATATAATATGGTAATTACTGGGTTGATAGACTATCTGCTTTGACCCAGATCTTTATTCATGAGATAGCCATTTGCACCTAAGATAATGGCTATGAGATAGCCATTTGCACCTAATAGGCAGCTGAGCAAGCCGCCTTTGTACTACATATATATATATATATATATATATATATATATATATATATATATATATATATATATATATATATATATATGGATATTTAAGAGAGATTTTACTGTATTTAATCAAACTTTTGATCTTTGAATTATTATGAAATTGATTGTGCAAACATTAAACAGTGTTTCGTTTAATACCGACATGACCCCCATATAATTTCATTTTATCTTTGATCATGTCTAATGTAAAGCCATGAAAATCAGACAATAACCAGTCTATTATGTTGATTTGGTTTTATGCTTTATAGCATAGCAAAACAAGTAGGTGATTTAGTGCCATGGGCACACCATGTTAGCTGACCTAGGTTGGTCTTATTACCATGTTAGCCTACTTGGATTGGTCTGATAACCATTTTAGCCGACCTAGGTTGGTCTAATGGAAGGATTTAAAATAGCACATTTTAACCACTGAGCCACCACTGCACTTAAACAGTCCAGTGAATTTAACAATTCTCTCAGCATTCCTTGTGCATTTTTCCGTTATTAGTTAGATATTATATCAAATAATCAAATGTACGACTATGAAAAAATGAATTTTATTTATCTGGCACATTTTGATATTACTGTCTTTATTAAGTTTAAATTATAAAATTAAAAAAATTCCTAAAGTATTCCAATGAAAGACAGGACATTGTTTTAGTTCTAGTAACAAAATTGCAAGACCAAGCCAAAACACCTTATGCTTACATAGTTCAACCAACATAATGATAAGATCCAAGAAAAAGGAACCTTGTGTGTTCAATTAAAGTAGGATTATTATTTGATTACCTGAAAGAATTCATCATCGATAATGTCCACCATCCTGCCTGTTGCAGTCCAATGCAAAATAAGTATTGACCATTTACACCAAACTATATTGTACTGGCCAACTCAAAGATAGAGAAATAGTTATGTGCTGTGAAAAGTTAAATAACAGTCTCCAATGTTTAAGGTAGGAAATTTTCAATATACACTGAATTAAAATTATGTCATATATGCTAGTTTCCTATTGCATGATTCCTAGGAAATAATTTGTTTAACTTGTCACTCAACTTCGAATATTGCTTGTTATGGATTACAATGTTCTTACCTGATTGTTTATATTGGTAGCACTCTTTAAATTGATTTCACGCAATCTTGTTTCCTAATATCGAATGTGGACTGATGGATCAGAGGCACGTTTATAATAAAATTTTAAAAAATACCAACAACTAGAATATGTGATACGTTTCACATTATTGTTTCATCAGGCAGAGAGAGAGATATTAGACATATTTCATATGCAACACCTTCTGTGTTATTTTTACTGCATGTTCAATCATTAATGACATATCAGTATATTTAACCATATATGGGCATATTATCATTATGTTTAGTCACTGATGATATAGGTCTTGTAATAGTATTGACCTTTCTATTTCTTTAGGGACATGATCCTGATGCACCCATAACATGAGAGCGCATGAATCATGCCCGCCTCTGTGTTTCTCTCATAACGGTTTGTGGAAATGCCATGAGGGAAGTCCTCAGTACCCAAGTTCTTTCTCCACACACAGACATCCACCAGGCAATCCTGACCAATGAAAGCAAGCTGACCAGTAGACAGGGAAGACCCCTACTTAACTCAGCTCAAATGCAGCTGGTCTTCACATATCCCCAGGGGATGACAACAGGAACAGTGGATCAGTTTGATCTTTCCCTACTTTATACTCTGATCAGAAATATTAGCACAGTTCCTGCTCCAGTAACAGGATGGGGATATGATCCACAAGATCAGCCGGGGGACAACTCTCTAGGAGCTAGTGTGGTGCGAATTTGTTCCTATAGGAATTATATTATTGCTCATTCCATGGATGGAAAGATTAGCCAACAGGAATCTGATGATTATTGGAACAAAATTGATGCTGTGCTTGATGGCATTGAACTTAAACTTGGTACACAGGGATACAGGGCACAGTTAGAGAAACAAAAGACACAGGTGATCTCTATCTATCAAGCCTGCTAGCTACAAATAAAGATTATGAAACATAATTAAGATACACAATTAAGCACAGTGCATACATAATTTGAGTGAACAGTATAAATACAACTCATGGCATAAACTTTTATAAGGGAAAGAACATGTAGCAATCATATTTATCAACATGGAGAGGGCTTAAGACACAACATGGACGTGCAGCAGAATGAATTACCTTTTCTGCCAATGCCAAAAGGACTACCATTCTAAACTAATTGCAATGTTACTAAAAGACAGTTATTTCATAAACAACACCCTTTGTTGAAGTTATCCTCATGACTGAGAGATAGATGCACCTCAAGGGAGCATGTTGCCAAAACTAACAGCCTGGCGAAATATCGGTCACCCTATTCAACATCAAAATCCAGGAGCTATTTTGTATCAGTGACCCTTTTTACCTGCTAGAAAGTAAAATCTATAATGTTTAATGCCAGCAACAAATAAACTGGGTCAGGAATAGACTAAAGGAAATGGATTCTGACTTTAAAAATTTAACACTATATGTACTTCTGCTTATTATGTTGAATTCAAAATGACCCAGATCTCTGTATTGATGATTGGATGTTTTATGCATGATTGGATGCCTTTATCTGTCCAAAAGAAAAGAACCACAACACAGTATTCTGTGATTTGTAAAGAATGTATCTCTATTAATAGTAAAGAATGACTCTATAGTATTCTGTCAAAGAATGCCACTATATTGAAAGTACATAATGACTCCATAGTATTCTGTTAAATAAAGCTACTGTATTGGGAAGAATGAATGACTCCATATTATTCTGTTAAAGAACGCCACTAGATCGAGAGGAAAGATTGACTCAGTAGTATTCTGTTAAAAAAAGCTGCTGTATTTAGAGGAAAGAATGACTCCATAGTGTTTTGTTAAAGAAAACCACTGTACTGAGTGGCACAACATGGATCTTCTGATGTCACTTGCTTACCGGCATAATTACACCTGTAAAAATTACATTTAGGTGTACATTATAATATCTAATTACACCTTAATTGTTTTCAAGAAGCTTTACAACTCAAATTGTTTTGGATAGGCTTAAGTGGTGCAAATCACTATATATATATAAATATATGCTGACCTGAATTTAACCAGGTATAATAAACCTTCAAAAGACAGTTTGATTATTTAGGTAGTCGCGCTGCACATTGTCCAACTACAGTTATGTTGTTTTCAACTTAAAATTGTTGTTAAATATTGTATCTCTACAGTGATGCATTTCTTTATACTTGAAATTGTAGTTGTACTGAATATGGCTTAGTAATTTCCTTGAATAAATTGTTAATTTCTCCATGATGTATGTGAACCAATTTACATGAAGTTAGAGCATTTTATTCGTGCTACCTCTAGAATCCAACCTTCCCATCGACTTAAAAAGTCTGTTTATCCATTTTGTTCACTAAGGGAAGTAACTCTTAACTATTATTTCCCCTTAGGGCACTGAAAACTGTATACTGGCAAACTTCAGTTTAAACATTTTCTGCAAACAGTCAAGAGGATTCTAACTTATTCAACGGTCTTTATGTTGGAAAGTTAAAGAATCATACAATATAGAATATTTTGGTGAATTTATATTTTCTTGCGTGAAATTTTTACTTTGACAGTTTACATCAGTAATCCGTATTTAAGCTATTTAGTAATGTGATTCAGCTATTGTTCAAAACATTCACTTATTCATACGTATTTTTTTATACAAATATATTACATGTAAAACAAAAAGACACGAGGACTAAATGCTATTATTCCAAACCTTTAACATATGAACGGAAAGAGATATGATCTAGTATTCTACATAAACGGCTTAAGTAAAAATAGGTTTGAATCATACAGCCATTCAGAGACTATATATATATATATATATATATATATATATATATATATATATATATATATATATATATATATAATAAAGGTTTAGGTAACATTTTGTTCTCTGCACTGGCCAAGTGAGCTTGCCAAACATCCAGCTGTTCTTATTGTCATAAAAAAGGGATGACCACACACATAACACTACTTCCGTGCACATAACTAAGGTTATGGGTCACCCATCTGTTCAATTGTCAACAGAAGTGTCCAGGAAAATCCTTAGTGACCCCAAAGCTTTAAAACAGCTGGGGTCGCTAATTTCTTTGCCATATTTGGAGAACTTCTGCTTGATGTTGATGCATGCATCTAGTTCAGCTGGCTCTTTGCAGAAAAAGTTACAATTGTGGAAATAATCTTGATAGTGAGCTACATCCTCTGAATGTTTGCCACAGCTACATACAGATTCATTCCCATGGTTCGTTGTGTTAATGACAAAACTACTTTGCATCACTGAGAACAGGATACTATCTACTGACAACCATACAATAATTGTATGACCCCTCTCGTATTTCAGTTTTTTGACAGAGGCATGGATTTGATACATGCTCTCCAAAGAGCATGAAATACATCTGGTCTGGATACCGACGGCTCTTCTTCCCAATAAAGTCATAGAAAAAGGACATAACTCCACAAGCCTTGTCATCCTGACTCAAGGGAGACATCCAATCATGAATCTCGCAACATATTTTGATTTCGCACAGTAATAGGTACATTTAATTGAAGTTATTTCTATTTAGTCATGCCTTTCAACTCATTGTCTCATTAAATAGATAGTAAAATCAGTCATTTGGCATTCCCAGTCCCGTTTTGTGCCTCTTCATGTCTGTATGACTTTGCATAACAATACACCGGGTTGAATCTAGCCACGCCAGACACAGAAAAAAAACTTTCCTCTGTAATCAAGTGTTAGATTTCACAGGTTAGTTCCTTGCACATATATTTACACAGGTGGAAAAAACAATTACTTTGACTCACAGGGTTCTTTCAGGTATTTGAATGTGGGAGCATGTGTGTTAAAACGCCAGCCGAATTATGCCAAGGACTTATACAAATGCCCCATTGCTAGACGTCACTATAAATGTCCACAATGCAGACACTGTAGCAATCCCGTGGTGACGGCCAAAGTAAATAGCACTCTATGAGTGCATAAACGTCTGCAGGGGATGTGGCACAATTCCTTCCCCTCAGGATAAATTAAATAACCCATTTTATGGGATAAAACAGTGAAAAGAGCCTGTATGGACGATTCACTTAAAACACATCATGTCAGTCACTGTAGCAATATATTACAAATCATTTAAAGCTGCATATAAAACAAACCACTCACACACAAATGAAACTGCAGTGCAAGAATTACTTTGTCTTTACAAGGTATTTCCAAAGAAAGTAAAGTCTGTGGTAGGGCTGTATTCTGGAGGCAGTAATTGTAATACATTTACATTAATATGATGTGTTTTGAGGGAAGCTTAATTTAGTATAAAATTACCTTCTTATCCAGATGTGCATTGTATTTATCTTAGCAGACTTGAATAAGAGACATAGGTTAATGTGCATCCTTCAGTTCGATCTGAGTGTGGAGCTGCGCTCTGAAGTAGTAAATCAATTTGTTGACTAGCAGAGTCCTGGATACAGAGATTCACTCAGTAGTGACAGTCTCTGTTGAATGTTGCTCTTGAACCTGCTGTCTTAGGTTTCCACATGTTTTTCATCTTGTTTATTCAGTGTGATCTCTTCGGCTCAAGTTATTAGATGGAGAAACAAGCAGCAGAGAGGGTGAACAGACCACCCTTTTCGAGCAAAAATAAGGCCTACAGATCATGTTTTCGAGCAAAATATCGCCTATAGACTACGTTTTCAGACAAAAAATAAGGCTTCCAACGAAATCTCATTTAACCAAAAAAAAAGTCTCCATTTTTGCAAAAACGGAGATTTTACGATTTTTTGATCAATTTTGCTCGCAACGATGTGGTCATCCACCCTCTCTGCTGCTACAGGTTAACAAAAAATAATAAATGATTTTAACCAAGTCTTTAGGATCTCACAAACAGACTAATCGCTAACACCTCTTCTTGTAAATCAATCAGATTATTTGACTGGTCGGTGAGTTTGAAATTAATTCTGGTTAATGAATTATTATGGCATCGCATGTAGACAGGATTAATTGGGTTTTCAATAATTAGGTATCCTGGAGGAGCTGTTGGTGAAAACGAATAAAGAATATATCCCTGCTGAGCTTGATTTGATCGTTCTAAATTTATTTGATAACTTCCCTCGATAACATCACATACTAAATTGAGCGAAATCACCGATGAAATATTCACGTTGAACGGAGCGATATGCCTACCGCCACCATCTGGATCATTATTATATTTGAGGATTTTTATTGTTTTTTTTCCATGCATCATGAATTATTTTAAAACCAACATCGATGGTGTCACTGAGAGATTTTTGTAGCCGTTTTAAGCCTTAATCCATTGAAAACTTGTTTGAAAACGTTGTAGGGTTCGTTCTCTCTGCTGGGTTCATTTTTTTTTACTGTGATTTTGACGATTTAACCTGTTTTTCACGGAAATTCTTTAAAAACTCTTCTGGGGTCGGTATGGGTTTATTCTTTCGTCGCAGGTATTCTATTGCGGAACGATATTGTGGACAACCACACGCTATACAAATTTGATATTTCCCCCGTACACCCTTTCCACAACCAAGACAGGGTTTTGGCCCCTCGGGACAACCTTGTTTTGCAGTACAATTATGTACCCCACAGAATTCTCCGTAGGAATTTTTTCCACATCGCTGTGTAGACCCTAAAAACAACCACGAGCATTTATTAACCGCTAGTGCCGAATTCACCATTATTATTAATCGCTAATCAACATTCAATTAGACGTTGAAAAGCATACAGTATAATGATTAGTGATTACTCCGATAGTGATGATGATTTTTTTCAAACACCACAAACTTATCATGATCTTCAAGAATACTACAAAAGGCATTTAACGCCGTCATGGAATGTTTCTAGTAAAAAATCCGCGATGGAATTACTCACCGAAGATAATTATCTACGCCATGGTGTGATTATTCAACAACGGGGACAATTTTACGTTTTTGTGAATGATCCCGACATAACAGAATTTCAAGGATGTTCTGCGGTGAATGAAATTATCCCCCGGGAGAGATTGAGATATCCCACTATCGATATTGATTCTAAAAACCCATCGTTGAAGGAATTGTTATTGTATTTCAATGACTTAGTTGACTCTGTCAATGATGTTTTGATTTTTGAAACCAGTGGTGGTTATCACATTTTATTGAAAACGATTCCTATCGATTTTGATAATCATCGAGAATTATTTAAAAAAATCGCCGCAGACAGACCATCATGGAATGTTGATATACAGGCTGGACTTCATAGCATCAAATTACCCGGGACAAGATCGGCAAAACCAAACAGCATTGATAAACGATTAATCTATCCTGGAAATCTAAAGGATTCTTATGGATTTACTAGTTTATTATTGTCCTCTCCTGTTGCTATACAGCCTTGTTATGAAAAACGCACTGACAATGAAACCAATGACTTTATCCTCGGTGTTACTGATGACGATTTGACCAACGAAGATTTCATTCAAATATCTATCGCGTTAACTGGTCAACCAGATCAAATCATTGGAATTACAAATCAAACCAGTAATATGATTTCACTAGGAAGAGTTGCTGGATCGTATTGCAATATTTGTCAACGCAGACACGGCATTAATGAGTTTACTGGATACAATGAAGGAAAAGCCATCGATGCATTTGTGGTAGTTTATTCTGATCGATTTGTGATAGGTTGTTTTCGTACCACAAAACATAAAATCACCAGTGATAGAATCACTAATGGCAGAGCCATCAATGACAGAACTGATGATAGCATTGTTGATGATAGCAAAACCCGCTATGAAAAATACCTAAAATCGTATCATTATCGCCGAGGAGATCATAGCGGTGAATTCCCCACGAGGGTTCCGGATTATACTTACTGTGAAGCCCCTGTTCATGAAAACGGCCAAGGATGTAAAATCATCCTCAACGATGACTATATGGATGGTTCTGCTTGTGGGATGGGGAAATCAAAATCAGCGTGGAAATCAATACGAGATGATCAATCTGTGCTCTATTTGTCATACAGAAAAACATTTACCAGAAAGACCACCATCGACTACAATCTCGAATCATATGAAACAATTCATGGTGGGATTATTTTTGATACAAGAACTCATCGAAGGGTAATTTCGCAGATTGAATCAATTGTACGAGTTAGGGGAATTCCTGATGTGTTATTGCTGGACGAATGGCATGGCATTCTTCGCCAAATAATCTCGTCGTGCCGTGGAAAACAGATTTGGGAAACACTGGTATGGTTGATTTCATCAGCAAAACGAGTCATTGTGTTAGATGCAGATGCCAACAATGATGATCTAGAATTGTTTAGAAAATATTTAAATCGTCCGGACATGAAATTCATCATCAATGAGTATCAACCCGATCATGGAAAGAAGTTTATTGTGGAACAGTCTCATCGCGACAATTACATCAAATTGTTAGATACCCTACAACAAGGAAATCGTGCAGTAGTTTTCACACAAAACAAACGACACGGGAATTATTCTGTAGAAGCCCTTGCTAAATTGTTACAGCATTTAGGATACCGAGTGAAATACTATCACGCTGATACCGATTCTGCAGAAAAAGAAAGAGATTTTGCTGATCCCGTTGAAGCGTTTAACAACACTGATGTTGTGATTTATAATTGCACCGTAGAAGCAGGAATTTCAATCATAGATGAACGATTTAGGTACCTTGCGGTATTTTCTGAACAATTAGGATCTGTAGAAGCCACTAAACAAGCAATTCATCGTTTCAGAAACATTACTGAAATTCATTATTCGTCTACTAAACGAGTTTGCACTGAGTTACCACTCACACGTGATGACATTATTTCTGCCATTGAATCACATGAAAGAAATTTATCGTCGACGGAATTGTTGTTCAGAACCCCCAATCTCAGTGATGTGAATTCTAGTTACGGATACGCATTTATCAGTGCCATTATTGACGAAAATAATTCGAAGTGTTATTTCACAGGACGACTTGTTACAATGATGAAAAGAACCGGGTATGAGGTCACGTGGGAATTACCAGATGAATATGATGTGTGGTGTGAAAAAAATAAACAAAAAATCGATACCGCGGCAATGAACAATAATCCCGTCGTAGATGATTTTTTGAAATCTACCATCGGGGAAAGAATTGCTGCTGCAAGTGATAAAATCACCAGTAATGACTTTGTCATCAATGAAATCACCAGTGAACAACAAAAATATCATCGATATGATCCTGAGAATCCAAAGGATTTTCAACAACGACTAGAACCCTACGCGAAGAAATTGATGTATCTGAATCATGTATTTCAAACCGATGTGAGTAAATTGGACTCAAACACGATTGAACACCTCGACAAAAACGTATCACGATTACAACGATACCAGCGAGTCCTTGTTGATAAATTCAATCAGGGAAATGCTATAACAACTACACCATGCAGATCTGATAAAATCAATCCACGACAACAACTCGAAATTGTCAGAGATGTCCTTGAAGTATTAAAACTCCCTGATGTGGTTCCGGATGATTTATCGGTGAAAAGTGTTTCTGTGAACCGTACTGAATTAATTAAGAATATCAATCACATGTTAAAAAACCCGGACCAACACGATAAATATCAAGCGTTATTAAAACACTTCAATGAGATATTTCCGGATGTGCGGTTTAGAAATAAAACACTATCAGTGAAAAATATCATTGAGAAAATCAAATTGATTTACAAGGGATTCGGTGGGAGATTACAATCAGATGATAAAAGAAACGCGAAACGATCTAATCTCACATTGTTTTATCCTGAATGGCCCAAATCGGACTTTATAGATGACTTGACATGGATTAATGAAACCGTTGACGATGTGGGATTTGCTGGAAAAGATGTAACTGCAACGGATACACACACTACAATGTTACGATTTCATGTTTGGACCGTTAATGGTTGGTTTATTCGATATGATATGTCGGATTGATCAAGGGAAAAGTGTGGAAAGTGTCGGTATTAATTATTTTATATACAATTATGACACTTTCCACAAACTTGATAGGATGAAATAACGCTTCCATGACCGTATCAAAAATCATCATGGATTAATTTCAACGCGGACATATCATCGATGGTACACATTATTCTGATATCATTTTAGTAATTTAATTAAATAACCGCTTTAATTATATGTCTCAGTTTGAGGCTGCACTTAATGATTATCGCAATCGCTATCCACAATTAACGGTTTATGATAAAATCACAGGCACCGGTCGAAGAATTATAACAGAAAAAGGTCCTGATGGTGTAACTCATAAATGTGCAATCCATAAGAATAGAAACTCAGAGGCGCGTTTTCGTCTCTCCAGAAAATATCATCAACGAAACCAACAAGAAGATTTTGATCATTCAAAGACTACTGCACGATGGCACCCCCGCCGTGATGGTATCTGATGATAAAATCACCGTTATCTTTTATAATAAACCAGATGTTATTGATCCATCAAAACAGCATACATTAATTAAAATCGTAAATGTTGAATGCGGAGGTTATTTCACATTTGAATCAATCAGTGAAACTAAATTTAGCGCGCTTGAAACAAGATTACAAAATCACTAATGGCAGAGCCATCAACAATGACAAAGTCATTGACAAAGTCATTGACAAAATCACTAATGACATAGTCAATATTTCTCGAGTTCAAGTTGTTGTCATGCATAATTAAGTGAGATTAGTCATCATCAATGACTTTGTCATCAATGACTTTGTCATCAAGTACTTCATTGATTTCTTTTATTAACTCACGATCTTCTTCGGGTAAAAATAATCTCCATGTGTTATCTTTGCGCCGGTTACGTTTTTGTCGGTGTTTTTTCTTTTTTAGTTGTGATTCATTTTCTTGTGTTGCAGCCTCATTTTGTTGTAGAAGTTGATTGTATTTACTTGCGAGCTCTGCGTATTTAATGTGAATGGACTCTAATTCACGTCGCACATTATTTAGCTCAGTCATAAGTTTACTGCGATCTCGAACTGCATCGCTACGACGCTGTTGTACAGCGTCAAACTGGTATTGTAGATCATTTAACGAATCATTGATAGATTGTTGTTGTTGTTGTTGTTGTTGTTGTCGTTGTTGTCGTAACGCTGTTACTTTTCCTTGCAGCAATTTATTCTGATTGGTTAGGTTGGTCACTTGAGACTGCAATTGACAGATCATTTCTTTATCAATGATTTTATCAGTGACTCTGTCACCGGCAACATGCACTTTTCCATCTAACATTTGATTCATTTCATTCTCAACTTCAGCATCAATAAGCCGCTCAACGGGTACATCATTAGCATCATCAGCGCTAACATTTCCGATTCCAATTTCATCCGATTTCCAGATTCTATAAATCCGCTGATAACTGATTTTATATTTATCAGCAATTTCTGCTATTCCAACACGGTTTCGCATTTGTTTAATCGTATTAATGTCATCGCGGGTTAGTATTCTACGATGAGGCATGTTTTATACAATTAAAAAATATTTTTTAACAACAACAACAACAACAACAACAAAAATGTGCCGCAGTAGAGCGTCAAGAAATCTGAGAGGTATTACCAACGCAGAATCTCGCGAGTTGTATAAGTCAATAGTATACTGACGCCAGATGGATCTCAATCTCTCAGTTGTTTTGTCATTGTAAGTCAATCGTCGTGAGACGGCTTCGTTCATCGATGTGGAAAGTGTCATAATTGCTATAAATAAAATAGAATACTGATAGATTCCACACTTTCCGTTAATCAATCTGATATATCATATCGAGAGAACCAACCATTAACGCCTTTTGATGTTTTCATCGATGTTGAAAGTGTCATAATTGCTATAAATAAAATAGAATACTGACATTTTCAACATTCTATTTTTGATCAATCTGATATATCATATCGAGAGAACCATCTAGTAATTACACAACGCCGAATCTCGCGAGTGCGCATACATGTATCAATTTGATATAAAAAAGAATCATGATATTTATAATTATCAACAGGTCAATAGCATACTTGAAACAATCCACCAGATGGATTATCTCAATCTCTCAGTTGTTTTGTCATTGTAAGTCAATATGATTTTTAATACGGTCATTTTGTTGTTTTAACGGCTCTATCAGTGATGAGGAAAGTGTCATAATTGCTATAAATAAAATAGAATACTGACATTTTCCTCATTCTATTTTTGATCAATCTGATATGTCATTGCAAATCAATATGATTTTTTACATCACCATGGAAGCGTTATTTCATTGTTTTAACAACCTCTACGATCGGTGCGAAAACGGCACTTTTGCATATAATAATAAAATGTAATGTGCCGATTCCGTATTTTGTTTTAACGGCGTTATCAATGATGGGGAAAGTCACATAATTGTATATAAAATAATAATAATGTGACTTTCCCCACTTTTCCCTTGATCAATCTGACATGTCATTGCAAATCAATATGATTTTTTATATCACCATGGAAGCGTTATTTGATTGTTTTAACAGCGTTATCAATGATGAGGAAAGTCACATAATTGTATATAAAATAATAATAATGTGATTTTCCTCATCTATGATTCAGCTTCAACAATATGTCTCTTTATTACAACCACGCATCATTATAGCCACGCGATTGCAAATCAGCACTGTTTCACCGGCAATAACGCAAGTGTTGAATACAGCGTGATTGAAATTATATCTAAAAAAAAAAATGAGGTGACTGAAAATTATAATAAAAAATATTTTTTTCACCCAAATAATATATCACACCTTTTTATTGTTGTTGTTGTTGTTACTATGTTTGTTCTTAGGTATATACTAATGGGGCTTAACAACAACAACAATAAAAAGGTGTGATATATTATTAGGGTGAAAAAAATATTTTTTATTATAATTTTCAGTCACCTCATTTTTTTTTTTAGATATAATTTCAATCACGCTGTATTCAACACTTGCGTTATTGCCGGTGAAACAGTGCTGATTTGCAATCGCGTGGCTATAATGATGCGTGGTTGTAATAAAGAGACATATTGTTGAAGCTGAATCATAGATGAGGAAAATCACATTATTATTATTTTATATACAATTATGTGACTTTCCTCATCATTGATAACGCTGTTAAAACAATCAAATAACGCTTCCATGGTGATATAAAAAATCATATTGATTTGCAATGACATGTCAGATTGATCAAGGGAAAAGTGAGGAAAGTCACATTATTATTATTTTATATACAATTATGTGACTTTCCCCATCATTGATAACGCCGTTAAAACAAAATACGGAATCGGCACATTACATTTTATTATTATATGCAAAAGTGCCGTTTTCGCACCGATCGTAGAGGTTGTTAAAACAATGAAATAACGCTTCCATGGTGATGTAAAAAATCATATTGATTTGCAATGACATATCAGATTGATCAAAAATAGAATGAGGAAAATGTCAGTATTCTATTTTATTTATAGCAATTATGACACTTTCCTCATCACTGATAGAGCCGTTAAAACAACAAAATGACCGTATTAAAAATCATATTGACTTACAATGACAAAACAACTGAGAGATTGAGATAATCCATCTGGTGGATTGTTTCAAGTATGCTATTGACCTGTTGATAATTATAAATATCATGATTCTTTTTTATATCAAATTGATACATGTATGCGCACTCGCGAGATTCGGCGTTGTGTAATTACTAGATGGTTCTCTCGATATGATATATCAGATTGATCAAAAATAGAATGTTGAAAATGTCAGTATTCTATTTTATTTATAGCAATTATGACACTTTCAACATCGATGAAAACATCAAAAGGCGTTAATGGTTGGTTCTCTCGATATGATATATCAGATTGATTAACGGAAAGTGTGGAATCTATCAGTATTCTATTTTATTTATAGCAATTATGACACTTTCCACATCGATGAACGAAGCCGTCTCACGACGATTGACTTACAATGACAAAACAACTGAGAGATTGAGATCCATCTGGCGTCAGTATACTATTGACTTATACAACTCGCGAGATTCTGCGTTGGTAATACCTCTCAGATTTCTTGACGCTCTACTGCGGCACATTTTTGTTGTTGTTGTTGTTGTTGTTAAAAAATATTTTTTAATTGTATAAAACATGCCTCATCGTAGAATACTAACCCGCGATGACATTAATACGATTAAACAAATGCGAAACCGTGTTGGAATAGCAGAAATTGCTGATAAATATAAAATCAGTTATCAGCGGATTTATAGAATCTGGAAATCGGATGAAATTGGAATCGGAAATGTTAGCGCTGATGATGCTAATGATGTACCCGTTGAGCGGCTTATTGATGCTGAAGTTGAGAATGAAATGAATCAAATGTTAGATGGAAAAGTGCATGTTGCCGGTGACAGAGTCACTGATAAAATCATTGATAAAGAAATGATCTGTCAATTGCAGTCTCAAGTGACCAACCTAACCAATCAGAATAAATTGCTGCAAGGAAAAGTAACAGCGTTACGACAACAACGACAACAACAACAACAACAACAACAACAATCTATCAATGATTCGTTAAATGATCTACAATACCAGTTTGACGCTGTACAACAGCGTCGTAGCGATGCAGTTCGAGATCGCAGTAAACTTATGACTGAGCTAAATAATGTGCGACGTGAATTAGAGTCCATTCACATTAAATACGCAGAGCTCGCAAGTAAATACAATCAACTTCTACAACAAAATGAGGCTGCAACACAAGAAAATGAATCACAACTAAAAAAGAAAAAACACCGACAAAAACGTAACCGGCGCAAAGATAACACATGGAGATTATTTTTACCCGAAGAAGATCGTGAGTTAATAAAAGAAATCAATGAAGTACTTGATGACAAAGTCATTGATGACAAAGTCATTGATGATGACTAATCTCACTTAATTATGCATGACAACAACTTGAACTCGAGAAATATTGACTATGTCATTAGTGATTTTGTCAATGACTTTGTCAATGACTTTGTCATTGTTGATGGCTCTGCCATTAGTGATTTTGTAATCTTGTTTCAAGCGCGCTAAATTTAGTTTCACTGATTGATTCAAATGTGAAATAACCTCCGCATTCAACATTTACGATTTTAATTAATTTATGCTGTTTTGATGGATCAATAACATCTGGTTTATTATAAAAGATAACGGTGATTTTATCATCAGATACCATCACGGCGGGGGTGCCATCGTGCAGTAGTCTTTGAATGATCAAAATCTTCTTGTTGGTTTCGTTGATGATATTTTCTGGAGAGACGAAAACGCGCCTCTGAGTTTCTATTCTTATGGATTGCACATTTATGAGTTACACCATCAGGACCTTTTTCTGTTATAATTCTTCGACCGGTGCCTGTGATTTTATCATAAACCGTTAATTGTGGATAGCGATTGCGATAATCATTAAGTGCAGCCTCAAACTGAGACATATAATTAAAGCGGTTATTTAATTAAATTACTAAAATGATATCAGAATAATGTGTACCATCGATGATATGTCCGCGTTGAAATTAATCCATGATGATTTTTGATACGGTCATGGAAGCGTTATTTCATCCTATCAAGTTTGTGGAAAGTGTCATAATTGTATATAAAATAATTAATACCGACACTTTCCACACTTTTCCCTTGATCAATCCGACATATCATATCGAATAAACCAACCATTAACGGTCCAAACATGAAATCGTAACATTGTAGTGTGTGTATCCGTTGCAGTTACATCTTTTCCAGCAAATCCCACATCGTCAACGGTTTCATTAATCCATGTCAAGTCATCTATAAAGTCCGATTTGGGCCATTCAGGATAAAACAATGTGAGATTAGATCGTTTCGCGTTTCTTTTATCATCTGATTGTAATCTCCCACCGAATCCCTTGTAAATCAATTTGATTTTCTCAATGATATTTTTCACTGATAGTGTTTTATTTATAAACCGCACATCCGGAAATATCTCATTGAAGTGTTTTAATAACGCTTGATATTTATCGAGTTGGTCCGGTTTTTTAACATGTGATTGATATTCTTAATTAATTCAGTACGGTTCACAGAAACACTTTTCACCGATAAATCATCCGGAACCACATCAGGGAGTTTTAATACTTCAAGGACATCTCTGACAATTTCGAGTTGTTGTCGTGGATTGATTTTATCAGATCTGCATGGTGTAGTTGTTATAGCATTTCCCTGATTGAATTTATCAACAAGGACTCGCTGGTATCGTTGTAATCGTGATACGTTTTTGTCGAGGTGTTCAATCGTGTTTGAGTCCAATTTACTCACATCGGTTTGAAATACATGATTCAGATACATCAATTTCTTCGCGTAGGGTTCTAGTCGTTGTTGAAAATCCTTTGGATTCTCAGGATCATATCGATGATATTTTTGTTGTTCACTGGTGATTTCATTGATGACAAAGTCATTACTGGTGATTTTATCACTTGCAGCAGCAATTCTTTCCCCGATGGTAGATTTCAAAAAATCATCTACGACGGGATTATTGTTCATTGCCGCGGTATCGATTTTTTGTTTATTTTTTTCACACCACACATCATATTTATCTGGTAATTCCCACGTGACCTCATACCCGGTTCTTTTCATCATTGTAACAAGTCGTCCTGTGAAATAACACTTCGAATTATTTTCGTCAATAATGGCACTGATAAATGCGTATCCATAACTAGAATTCACATCACTGAGATTGGGGGTTCTGAACAACAATTCCGTCGACGATAAATTTCTTTCATGTGATTCAATGGCAGAAATAATGTCATCACGTGTGAGTGGTAACTCAGTGCAAACTCGTTTAGTAGACGAATAATGAATTTCAGTAATGTTTCTGAAACGATGAATTGCTTGTTTAGTGGCTTCTACAGATCCTAATTGTTCAGAAAATACCGCAAGGTACCTAAATCGTTCATCTATGATTGAAATTCCTGCTTCTACGGTGCAATTATAAATCACAACATCAGTGTTGTTAAACGCTTCAACGGGATCAGCAAAATCTCTTTCTTTTTCTGCAGAATCGGTATCAGCGTGATAGTATTTCACTCGGTATCCTAAATGCTGTAACAATTTAGCAAGGGCTTCTACAGAATAATTCCCGTGTCGTTTGTTTTGTGTGAAAACTACTGCACGATTTCCTTGTTGTAGGGTATCTAACAATTTGATGTAATTGTCGCGATGAGACTGTTCCACAATAAACTTCTTTCCATGATCGGGTTGATACTCATTGATGATGAATTTCATGTCCGGACGATTTAAATATTTTCTAAACAATTCTAGATCATCATTGTTGGCATCTGCATCTAACACAATGACTCGTTTTGCTGATGAAATCAACCATACCAGTGTTTCCCAAATCTGTTTTCCACGGCACGACGAGATTATTTGGCGAAGAATGCCATGCCATTCGTCCAGCAATAACACATCAGGAATTCCCCTAACTCGTACAATTGATTCAATCTGCGAAATTACCCTTCGATGAGTTCTTGTATCAAAAATAATCCCACCATGAATTGTTTCATATGATTCGAGATTGTAGTCGATGGTGGTCTTTCTGGTAAATGTTTTTCTGTATGACAAATAGAGCACAGATTGATCATCTCGTATTGATTTCCACGCTGATTTTGATTTCCCCATCCCACAAGCAGAACCATCCATATAGTCATCGTTGAGGATGATTTTACATCCTTGGCCGTTTTCATGAACAGGGGCTTCACAGTAAGTATAATCCGGAACCCTCGTGGGGAATTCACCGCTATGATCTCCTCGGCGATAATGATACGATTTTAGGTATTTTTCATAGCGGGTTTTGCTATCATCAACAATGCTATCATCAGTTCTGTCATTGATGGCTCTGCCATTAGTGATTCTATCACTGGTGATTTTATGTTTTGTGGTACGAAAACAACCTATCACAAATCGATCAGAATAAACTACCACAAATGCATCGATGGCTTTTCCTTCATTGTATCCAGTAAACTCATTAATGCCGTGTCTGCGTTGACAAATATTGCAATACGATCCAGCAACTCTTCCTAGTGAAATCATATTACTGGTTTGATTTGTAATTCCAATGATTTGATCTGGTTGACCAGTTAACGCGATAGATATTTGATTGAAATCTTCGTTGGTCAAATCGTCATCAGTAACACCGAGGATAAAGTCATTGGTTTCATTGTCAGTGCGTTTTTCATAACAAGGCTGTATAGCAACAGGACAGGACAATAATAAACTAGTAAATCCATAAGAATCCTTTAGATTTCCAGGATAGATTAATCGTTTATCAATGCTGTTTGGTTTTGCCGATCTTGTCCCGGGTAATTTGATGCTATGAAGTCCAGCCTGTATATCAACATTCCATGATGGTCTGTCTGCGGCGATTTTTTTTAATAATTCTCGATGATTATCAAAATCGATAGGAATCGTTTTCAATAAAATGTGAGTACCACCATTGGTTTCAAAAATCAAAACATCATTGACAGAGTCAACTAAGTCATTGAAATACAATAACAATTCCTTCAACGATGGGTTTTTAGAATCAATATCGATAGTGGGATATCTCAATCTCTCCCGGGGGATAATTTCATTCACCGCAGAACATCCTTGAAATTCTGTTATGTCGGGATCATTCACAAAAACGTAAAATTGTCCCCGTTGTTGAATAATCACACCATGGCGTAGATAATTATCTTCGGTGAGTAATTCCATCGCGGATATTTTACTAGAAACATTCCATGACGGCGTTAAATGCCTTTTGTAGTATTCTTGAAGATCATGATAAGTTTGTGGTGTTTGAAAAAAATCATCATCACTATCGGAGTAATCACTAATCATTATACTGTATGCTTTTTAACGTCTAATTGAATGTTGATTAACGATTAAAAATAATGGTGAATTCGGCACTAGCGGTTAATAAATGCTCGTGGTTGTTTTTAGGGTCTACACAGCGATGTGGAAAAAATTCCTACGGAGAATTCTGTGGGGTACATAATTGTACTGCAAAACAAGGTTGTCCCGAGGGGCCAAAACCCTGTCTTGGTTGTGGAAAGGGTGTACGGGGGAAATATCAAATTTGTATAGCGTGTGGTTGTCCACAATATCGTTCCGCAATAGAATACCTGCGACGAAAGAATAAACCCATACCGACCCCAGAAGAGTTTTTAAAGAATTTCCGTGAAAAACAGGTTAAATCGTCAAAATCACAGTAAAAAAAAAATGGACCCAGCAGAGAGAACGAACCCTACAACGTTTTCAAACAAGTTTTCAATGGATTAAGGCTTTAAACGGCTATAAAAATCTCTCAGTGACACCATCGATGTTGGTTTTAAAATAATTCATGATGCATGGAAAAAAAACAATAAAAATCCTCAAATATAATAATGATCCAGATGGTGGCGGTAGGCATATCGCTCCGTTCAACGTGAATATTTCATCGGTGATTGTGCTCAATTTAGTATGTGATGTTATCGAGGGAAGTTATCAAATAAATTTAGAACGATCAAATCAAGCTCAGCAGCGATATATTCTTTATTCGTTTTCACCAACAGCTCCTCCAGGATACCTAATTATTGAAAACCCAATTAATCCTGTCGACATGCGATGCCATAATAATTCATTAACCAGAATTAATTTCAAACTCACCGACCAGTCAAATAATCTGATTGATTTACAAGAAGAGGTGTTAGCGATTAGTCTGTTTGTGAGATCCTAAAGACTTGGTTAAAATCATTTATTATTTTTTGTTAACCTGTAGCAGCAGAGAGGGTGGATGACCACATCGTTGCGAGCAAAATTGATCAAAAAATCGTAAAATCTCCGTTTTTGCAAAAATGGAGACTTTTTTTTTGGTTAAATGAGATTTCGTTGGAAGCCTTATTTTTTGTCTGAAAACGTAGTCTATAGGCCATATTTTGCTCGAAAACATGATCTGTAGGCCTTATTTTTGCTCGAAAAGGGTGGTCTGTTCACCCTCTCTGCTGCTAAACAACATTTGATAAAAATATGTTTCTCTAAGAATATGTCCTGATCACACATGTTTACGAGATGTCCTCAACTGTCCACACAATGTGATAATCCAGTCTCAGACAATGCTCAAGTTAAAAGTGGTGATATCTGGTACATGAAGTGTTAACCAGCAAGGTAAGGGGAACTAATTGGTAAAAGTTGCTTCCCTTTGCCTGTACAAATAAAGACATTTTAAACCTATGGGAAGGCTGTATTCTGGAGGTAGTAAACGTTATTCCCTAGTGTTAATGTGATTGGGTTAGTATTTTTAGATGAACATAATTTACTGTAAAACTTCCTATTTTCCACATCAGAATCATTTAATTGTATACTTTCATCCCGTTTCCAGAAAATACGTACGAATGAACGTATATAAGCATATACGCATGATTGTATGTATGGAAGGTAAATAGATGCAAATGTATATAATGAAAAGTAGATACATACGAATGTACCTATGCAAACTAAATACACACGAATGCGTATAGAACATAACTACATATGTATGTACATATGTAAAGTAAATACACACGAATGTGTATAGAACATAAATACGTATGCATATATATAATGTAAATACACACCAAAGTGTTCAGAACATAAATACATACGTACGTACATATTGAAAGTAAATACACACGAATGCGTATAGAACATAGATACATACGAATGTACATATATAATGAAATACACACGAATGTGTGTAGAACATAACTACATACGTATGTACATATAGAAAGTAAATACACACGAACGTGTGTAGAAAATAAGTACATCCATATGTACATATAGATAGTAAATACGCACCAATAAGTACAGAACATAAATACATACTTACGTACATATAGAAAGTAAATGCATGCACATGTTTGGATATACAACCTTAAAGAATGAAACCACATTTTATAATTTCAACGAAGTTAAGAATTTCCATTCATTTTACGGGATATACTTCTATGATACAATCTGAAAGACGTGAAATAAAAGAAATTTTAACTACTGTGAAGAAGCATCCAACATTTTATTATAATTGTACTTCATACACTGGATTGACATTCGTATGGAATACAAAGACAACCAGTTACACGCTGATTTGACATTCATTTGGAACAATATGCTCGACAGTCACACGCTGGGCTTAAACTGGGGTGGAACAAGATGTCAGTTACACGCTTGGTTGAAATTTATGTCAGACAGTCACA
Organism: Unio pictorum; assembly: GCA_030141615.1. Lineage (NCBI taxonomy): Eukaryota > Metazoa > Mollusca > Bivalvia > Unionida > Unionidae > Unio > Unio pictorum. The sequence goes on along the minus strand of JARLTB010000146.1, from coordinate 1,153,360 downwards.
CGCTTGGTTGAAATTTATGTCAGACAGTCACACGCTTGGTTGACATTTATATGGAAAGACTAAGCTGACCTTGATATTATTAACATACTAAAGAGAATCTTTAGCACAAAACAATAAATTCTATGCATAACGATATTATTAAAATACTAAGCAAATCTTTAGGACAAACCAATTATGTTATATGCATAACGATATGATTATAATACTGATAAAATCTTTAGGACAAATCAATTATTTATATGCTTAACGCGAATAAAAACACTGATATTGTTCCTTATATTAATTAAAGTGATGATGTGTATCCTTATTACATGTTTAACATGCCTATCGATTGTTTTAAACTCATTGGCTTTAAAAATATTTTTTTTAAATCGGGCATCATTGTTTATTTGGACTTGTAATCATCTTTGGGAACAGCCTCTTTGTGTGCTGTTCTTTTTATAAGCAAACATCATTGTTGAACGTTAAAGATCACTAAATTTAGGACTAATGATAGTTAAGAAAGGAGGCCAGTTTACAAAAATAGTAGATATGTGATTGACCAACTAGGAATTGCTGGTAATTAAATATCATTCAATAAATTCAATTGTGTTAGTATCTTAGTTATCGCTGTAAATAACAAAGAGACAATGAGTTATTGATGGAATATCAGCCCTTTTATAGGCATGAGCTTTCAACTCATTACTGAAGAAAAACAACTAACACTTTGGTGTAGATTTGAAAATAAAGTCCATGGCAACAAAGGTTGCGTTTATAATGATAATATATCTTTAGTCATGAGCATTCAGAAGTTTGTTTTTGAATTTTGTTTCAGATCATGGTGTTTGCACAGGTTTACTATAGAAGATGAATTAGTAACGGGAGTCCTTCAAATCAGGAGTAGATGTGCTGGTGGTTCCATATCAGAAACTGTTTAAGCCTTATAACTGTATATGCATGCCAATAGTTACGCATTTAACGTCAAGTGCATGATTTGGCAAAGATCCTACGTTAACAACCCCGCTGATACAGTTGATAACAAAGGCACTTAAGCAATATATATTTGTACTGCGTTATACCTACAACCTACGCTTTTGGACAGTCTGTTCATGAAACCAATTCATTGAGACAATATGGTGACATGTGATGAATCATTGATATTTCATGAATTTGTCTACGTTGGTTGAAAGAACGCAAACCAGACTGCATATCTTAAAGGACTTTATCATTTAATCTGAAAGTGGCAATTGCCTGTGAAATGCATGTTGAAGTAATATAGACACCGTTCGTTCCCCGTGGTTGGTGTATTTTCACCTCTGAAACAATTATATATTGTGATTGTCTAATGTTATAATTCATGCAATAATTATTTATTGTCCGTACTGGAATTTGTGACATTAAGTGCCATATTTATGAGTTAACGTATTAGAAAACGTTTAGGAAATGTTCCCAATGTAGAAAATATGCAGGTCTTCATCTGTATTTTAGATACATTTGACTACACGTTACAAGCTGATCACTGAGTTTAAAAGAAGGCAAGCACTGAGGGGGTAGGGGGTGGGGGTGGGCGGGCGGTGTTCTATGCGGCAGGGGGTAGTGTTCTTTAGAGCCCCTAAACTTTGATGGAGATCTCTTATTTTTTTTTATTTCTGTCAGTTGAAGCAGCAGAGAGGGTGAGCCGGACATGTTTCAAACACAATTTTGCATTTCGGATTAGCACTTAAGAAATCAAACAAAAATGACTGAAAATCAATGAAATCAGGCAAAAAAATGACTGAAAATCAATGAAATCAGGCAAAAAATGACTGAAAATCAATGAAACAGGCAAAAAATTAATAAAAAATCAATGAAACAGGCAAAAAAAAAAATCGGACATGTTTCAAACAGAAGTTTGCATTTCGGATTAGCACTTAAGAAATCAAACAAAAATGACTGAAAATCAATGAAAACGGGTTGGCATATGGAGACTTAGTCATTTTTGTCTGAAAACATGATCTTGCAGGAGTCTTCAAAATGAGTAAAAGCTCTTCAACCGAATATTTTATCAAGTCCGATACGATATCGTGTCCTCGTGTCTGCTAAATGTATCGTCACAAATCCGTGTGGTATTGACTGAGCGTGACTAAAGACATTTCTAAATTGATTATGATTCATATCACCACTGCACCAGGTCTGATGAATATTTCGTAGCGTATGATTATCAACGCCGTTAAATACACACAATACATTGCAGTTATCTCTGATCACTTTTTGAATTTGTGTGTATCGTTGAGTGACATATATCACATCAGTGCTTTTATGCCTGCCTCGGGAAAATATTCTAGCAGGATTCTTTTGATTATCTAACATGATAAAGTCATAGACAACTAAATTGTTAATACTTCCATCAATAGCATCAATGCTCGGTGCTTCCTCTATATCGGTTATAAACTCAATAATATCATCATCGATTTGAAATTCTTTTGCTTTCTCGTTAAAATCCTTTAGCACTTCATAGCATCGCTGATCGTCTACACTCGGGGCTATTAAATACAATTTGTTCCATTTCATCCATCTCGTTATCAAATTAAGTAGCAGTTGTGTCTTGCCGCTTCCAGATGGTCCGATTATAATCATTCTAATTGAATTCGGCAAAATTTCATGGTGTTTAATAGGTTCCCGTCGTCAGGTAGCTGAATAATCAATTATATTCATGCTGTTATATATAAATTATGGATCTATATTGTGTGAAGTGTAAAAAACGTACTGGCACAGATGACTTGACGACGATGATAACTAAAAATAACCAATCAGCGCTTTCTGGTAAATGCGTACAATGTAGTACAAAGAAATTTAGATTTGTTTCTAAGGATTTAAAGAAAAACGAGGGGGTGATATCGCAGCCAAATTTGCAAAACTCCCTGGAACCCCATGGGCAAAATACCCCGGAGAAAAGCACCTTCCAGGATATAGCTACTGTGGACCGGGAACAAGACTTGATATCAGACTCAATAATCATAACCAACCCAAACCCGGTGAAGAACCAATAAACGCCATTGATAAGGCCTGTCACCTTCATGATGTTGCTTATAAAAGCAGCAATTTGCAGCATAGACATCTAGCAGATGTGATATTAATTCATGCGTTAAATGCTATTCCTGATAAATCCTTCAAAGAAAAATTAGCTTCCTTTTTGATAAAATCGGCAATGAAAAGTAAATTGATGTTAGGTGCTGGTAATTAATAACAACATGGAATCTATTTATTATTCTCCAAAAGGATACTGGAGAGGCAAGACAGCAATCAATAAACTCGCTAGCGCTGCAAAAGTGAAAAAAAACCACTGCGGCTCATTGGTTATCCAAACAGGCACTATGGCAAATTTATCTACAACCGCCTAAACAAATTAATTACTCGCATTTTGATGTGACTGTCCCTAATGAAGTTCATCAAGCTGATATATTATTTCTGCCACATGATGGTGGTTACAAATACGCAGTAACCGTAGTTGATATTGCAAGTCGATACAAACAAGCAGAGCCTCTGAAAACAAAATCATCACCTGAAGTTGCTTCTGCATTTGAAAGGATTTATCGAAGGGGTCCTCTGCACTGGCCAAATCTGTTACAAGTTGATCCTGGCAAGGAATTTCAGGGTGCAGTATTATCAATAATGAAAAATCATAATGTTACTATCAGACGAGGACATACTGCGCTACATCGCGATCAGGCAATTGTAGAACGGTTTAATAAAACCCTTGCTGAGCGGTTATTTGGATATCAATACGCAAAAGAATTCATACAAGAAAAAAGATCCCGTGAATGGGTTAAAAGATTATCAGCTGTGATTACCGCACTGAATAATGAGATTACTAGAACAATCAACATGAAACCTATCAACGCGATTAAAAAGAAGTCTATACCCGCACAACCACAAAAAGATTTCAAAGAACTTATTCTTGGTAGTAATATCACTGTTAGGTATTTATACGAACCAGGAGAGCTTGAAGGTGGCAGAAAAAGGGCTACTGATCCTATTTTGAGTGTTACTGCACACAAGATATCTAGTATAACACGATCTAGCGTTTCTAGACCAGCAATCTATAGACTGGATTCAAATGCCCCTCAACGAGGATTTACTCGACAACAATTACAAGTGATACCCGAGGATACTCAATTACCACCCCGCGGTCTTAATTAGGATTTTCAAAGACAATTCTTCGAAGCTGATTTATTTTTCGTACTCTGGATACTGCAAGATAGACTAAATTTGACCATTCGATGCGATTATCTACTATCCAAACAATTGTATCCGATATTGTCAGTCCCTGTGAAGAATGTATCGTCGCTGCGTATCCTAGCGTCCATGGGAATTTATTAGCACGCAATGCATTTTCGACGACATTGATATCAACCAGCACAATATCATTTAATACGAGAATTTGTTTTCTTGACTCTGTCCCTGACTTTGTCAGGCCTGGAATATTAACTTCAATGTTCTGTTTTCGTGTATCCGATGGCCTATAACAAAGGGGTACTGGAAGCGTTGCAAATCTTTTTTTTATGTAATTCAAATAATTTCATCTGAAGTGTGTCTCTGACTATTTTTCTACTTGCAATTATCAAATCATTTGGTCTCCACGCTTCCCAGAAATCATTCATTGGAGTTTCTGAAATTATTTCACGGGCTATTTCACATTGGATTCTATCCGGTTGTAATCTGATTAGTTTCTTAAATTCTTTTAATTCATTATCAAGTGATCTATAATCAGTGTGAATTTCTTCATAGTAGTCTACAAAACCCTTTAGCCATTCATGTGGGGATGCACCGACAAATGGTGGGGGTTGGGCGTGATCGCCGCACATGACGACTTTTGTAGTTTTCAATAACAACCACTCAAGAAATATTTGTAACACATCTAATGACACTGTGCATATTTCATCCCAAATGATGATTTCAGGAATAAATTTTTCGCCCATACGCTCAGGACTCCACTTATCTCCTTTCCATCGAAAGAAACTGTGATAAGTACAGGCATTTACCCCTCGCTGTATCATTTCTCTTGCAAGTCTGTGAGTTGGTGTTAGCACAATCATGTTTGGATTAGAAACGCGAAATAACTCAATTGCCCGGGTTGTTTTCCTGACCCACCACAGCCGTTTAAATAAACTGTTTTGTATCGACATATTGGATCAGATACCGGTGGTGCATTAGACAATTCTGAACACTGATTGCTTTCTAAATAATTATTTTCAATTGTTACATCTGCTGATTGAATATAATCATGAAGCATTTCTCGCTTAATTCTCCATGACCCCCAATTCTCGTTGCTAGTAGCCTTGCTACTGCTTACAAAATCAGCCATATCGCTTTTTATGTAAAATGAATCAATGGCAACTCTAACTGCGGTGTTAGGAAATTTATTTATCATTGAAAACAGATTAATAGAAGCATAACCGAGCATAGAAGCTCTTAAATGTGTATTCTGCGGATTGTACCTATCGTTGTAGGTAACAATTGTACCTAATTTGGTTCCATCGGACAGAAATGCGTCGTTACGATTGACATATAGGCCTTTATTCGTTAGATCCGCGATTACAAAATCGTATTCAGCTTTGTCTATAATTAACCGTGAAGAATATCTTGTATTGTCGTATTTGCCACCCTGAGTAAATTTACCGATTATTCTTCGTCCAAGATCTTTTGCTTCGTTGTTTCTGATTTCAAATAGCTGTTTAGACCAATCCATGATTTGTTGTTCATTAAAATCAGGAAACAGTTTTCGCTGTTCGCTAATTATTTTTTCTAGATCAGGTTGTGGTAACCAGACTGATTTCTGTGCTCGATAGGATATAATCGATTCACTGACAATTAATGATTTTAACATCCCACAATCAATCATATACCGTAACAACACTATTGGCATCCAGTGTTTTTCAGACATGTGTTTACCAATAAAAACATAACTACACGGATGAAGCCCTTCAGCCAATTCAAATGATACTACACAAGCAAATCCAGTTAAATCAAAATCAGGCAGCGGACCATTAATAGCAACACGAGCCATTTCGTGTGTGGGGTGTCCAAATCGTTTGAAATATTTAGCACATTCTCCATACCCGAGAAAACTTCCTGGATAACACGCAATCATTTCAACGGAAATAACGGTTTCAGGGTCATATTTTGTATTCCATAACCCTCCGTGACTGTATTCAAGACAGGACAATCTAACATCTGATAGAAACTCAGTTCGCGTTGGTTTCCACGCGTTTTTCTTCCTAGCAAAATGTGCTACAACTAATGGAAGTGTAAAACAGTTTGTTAATAATTGTTCGTTGTTGAAATCTTCGATTTCCCCCCCCCCCCGAACTCTGGGGAGAAAACTCACTAACTAGTTTTTTCATTTGATTATGCAGCTCTTCAGTACGGTACAATTCTCCGTTGGGTCTTACAAACTGATCAAATTTACACTCATCGTCTGCAGCACTGTGAAAAAGCCACATCGACACAGGATCGTTTTTACTCAGATTGTAAATAGCATCAAATAATTTCTGCTCGGAAAAAAACTCTTCGGTTCCAAACAGAGTTTGGGGGATATATTTTACGGTTCTATCCCGTGGGAATATTGTTACTGCAGATGACCAAGCGTGTTCGTTATGATCAATAATTTCAATTGGAGCTCCTTTTTTTGATTGATATTTCGGTTCTTTTAATACTTCACCGGTTATTGTCGTTACTGATATTGGAAATCTCAATGATGTTTCTAATTTAGCTATATCCTGAATTGTTGCCCCATGCTGCTTCACTGTCAGTTCCCATTCGGTTATTTTTTTTTCGTCTTAGATCAGTCAATTTATTTCCCCGGGACGCATTTGTGAAGTGTTCCATTATTCGTGTTGCTACACAATTAAGCCTTGACGAAGAATATTTCATTGGTGCTAGTTTTGCAATATCAGGTTTGTCATTTAACGGATATATCCCGTAAACAACTGCTGTTACAGGATAAGATCTTTCGTAGTATGATTTGTCAATTCCAGTCAAAATTCCTGGTTTGGAATCTTGATTCACAGTGACAGTTTTTTTGTCCTTGAGAATGGGTTCGTATTTATCCCTAATGATCCAATTTCCAGTATCATAACGGATAAGGAATTTGATTCGAAAAAAATTCCTTTCTCGCCCAAGACTTGAGATTATCACTGCTGCTTTTTCATCATTCATGGTAGCGTCAACAACACCATCAATTCGAAATGTTGACCAATTAACACAATCTTTGATTTTACTAATCATGGTTCTATCAGGAATTTTATTCTTTGGTGTATCAGAAACTCTATCAAGATTGAATTGAGCATTTCTCCAAGGCGTAATTTTCGATAATTTCTTGAACTCCTTATCAGGATTGAATTCATCATTTTTCCAAGGCGTAATTTTCGATAATCTCTTGAACTCCTTCATGCTACCGTCTATTAGACGTTTTGGTTTAACAGAAACACTATCGAGATTAAATCTAGGATTAATTTTCGATAATCTCTTGAACTCCTTATCAGGATTGAATTTAACACTTTTCAAGGGCGTAACTTTCGATAATCTCTTGAACTCCTTCATACTATAATTAAAACAAGCATTTAAATGAAAGATTTATGTATAATGAATCATTGCAAATGGCTCATGATTGGATCAGTGACTCCTTGTAACAAATCATGCAAAAATGAGTTCTGTGGGTATCATATGCAAAGTTTTCGACGTGGGAGCCTTGGTCCGTTACCCTGTATTCGTTGTGGGGTTGGGGTCAGGGGAAAATCACAATTGTGTATCGGTTGTGGTGGAAAGCGATACAGGGAGTTGAAGCGATATTATGATAAAAGAATCAAAAATGGAAAATCCATCAAAAATTCTGACACTGACTGTGTCCTTGACACTGACAACGTCCCTGACAAAATCAAAAGAACTCCCCAAGACTATATTGAAAGATTTATTATTAAACCAAACAATGAATTAGACAAATAGTATTATGTATACAAATGAACCAAGAATTCAGACCACATCCCTTGATTAAAAATTATGAAGCATCCAGTGATGGTGCTTTCAAAAAAGAGCGGACAAAAAATTAGAAATATATCATTATTATAGAATATGAATTCTGAAAAAATGAATAGCATTATTGATGAAATAGCAAAATTGAAAAATCAGGATATCAAACTATCAGATGGGTTAAATCCTGATAAAATTGTGTCAGATTGTCAGGATATAGAATACGGAGTTAACAACAATAAATATATGCTACCAAAGAAATATGCGCTCATCAAAAAATTCAGAATTCTATTCGGGACTCTCTTGCATTTTCCAGTGAAGTAGGTGTGTTTGTTCCGTTATATACTATCGTAGAGGGAATACGAAAAGAATTGGGGTACGAATATGAATTGAAAAAGGAAGTTAATTCTAAAATTAGAAACCTACGGGCGTTAATTCCAGAAAATGAACGATTTTGACCGTGACCGACCCTCAAAGAGATTTTGTCATTTTTTGATTGAAATCGACCCTTAAAGAGATTTTGTCATTTTTTTAGCACTTTTTGATTGAAAATGACAAAATCAGTGAATAAAAAATCGATAGACCGTTAATGAATGATATGTCAGATTGATCAAAATAGAATGAAGGAAGTCACAGAATTATTATATTTTATAGCAATTATGTGACTTCCCTCAAACCTGATAGAGCTGTTAAAATGTCAAAATAACACTACCACGGTGGTGTTAAAAATCATCCGACATGTCATTGATGAAAAAAAAGTGGCGAAAGTCACATTAATATTATTTTATTAAGAAATGTGTGACTTTCTCCATCACTAATAGAACCAGTAGAATGACAAAATAACACTTCCACGGTGGTGTTAAAAATCATCCGACATGTCATTGATGAAAATAGAATGAAGAAAGTCACATTATTATTTTTTTAAGAAATATGTGACTTTCCTCATCACTGATAGAACCAGTTGAATGACAAAATAACACTTCCACGGTGGTGTTAAAAAATATATCACCACACACTGAATAAAATTATCAAAATGAATCGTAACAGCTTTTCTCTACGGAAAATCACGTGCAAAATCGACTTCTTGACCCTACGAGGTTTTTTGATAAAAATCAGTGAAAAATGACCAAAAATCACTGAAAACAGGCGAAAAATGGTTAAAAATCATCAAAAATGAGTTCTAACAGCTTTTCTCTACGGAAAATCACGTGCAAAATCGACTACTTGACCGTAAAATCTCAAAGAGATTTTCAACTGAAAACCATCAAAATGACACAAAAATGGCACAAAAAAAACCAAAACTGTCAAAAATCAGTGAAAAACAGGCAAAGATCAGTGAATAAAAAAAATATTTCATACTGAATAAAAAATATTTCATACTGAATAAAAAATATTTCATACTGAATAAAAAATCAATGGACCGTTAATGGATGGTTCTCTAGATATGATATGTCAGATTGATCAAAATAGAATGAGGGAAGTCACATAATTATTATATTTTATAGTAATTATGTGACTTCCCTCAAACCTGATAGAGCTGTTAAAATGTCAAAATAACACTTCCACGGTGGTGTTAAAAATCATCCGACATGTTATTGGTGTATAACAAAATGAAGAAAGTGTCATAATTAATATTTTATATACAATTTGGTCACTTCCTTCATCAATGATAACGCCCTTAAAATGTCAAAATAACACTTCCACGGTGGTGTTAAGTCGGATTGAAAAATTGTTTTACAATTGAAATCTACGATTTTTAATAATGGTCAATGAAGCATTAACGACCCGATTGGCCCGTGAACGACTAGGTGCAATTAAGAGATTTATACCAATTCGAGACTCTGTAAGGAATAAACTGCAAGCTAGACAGAGTCTTCAGACTGATTTTGCTGAGGGATCTGAAGAATTGTTTAAACCAGTAACCACAGCAACGAAACAAATAGTGTCAACAATCTCTGAACAAGGAAAAAATCAAGAAGAGACTTTTCTCCCTGTGTTAGAAAAAATAGCAAAAAGAACTAAACAAACAAAACAAATCATTAAAAACACTTCCTCAGGATATATCAGAACGACAATTTGAAGAACAACAACGACTAGTTAGTGGACTACATAAATCCAGGAAATTATCGGATCTATTTACCGATAAAGCTAAACAACTAATTCTCAATGAGAAGGAGGGCAATTTAAGTGAATTTGCTGCTAACAGCTATGATTCACAAGAGAAGTTTTTCACGGACAGTTATACGGATTATAGAATGTCACATAATGAATGGGCTGATATAGTGTATGAAATAAATACCGGGAGTATAGATAGAAGGAAGACGAAATATCGAGAATTCAAGAGAAATTTTGATTATCATTTACAACGCCAAACAAAACAAGAAGAACATGATGATGATGATAAACTGGATGAAGCAACTGGTTATAGCGGAAAGGGATTAGGAACCCCAAGTAGGGTATGTCCTGATAGTGTTATCAATGATATATCACGATTAGATGTCCTCATCTGAGGGTTCCGAGCTGGAAATAATTCACCGGAAATAATTAATGAAGCAGCTGATATCTGTAGACGGTTGTTTCAAGGTAGTATCATGGATATCAAAACATATCTTGGTTTCATTAGCGATTTAGTGGAAAATGGGTATCATAGTGACTGAAATCACTAGTGATTAATTGAAAAATTGTTTTACAATTGAACAATTGCTAGCAATTTCAAATAATGATCATACACTACAATCATGATAAACCAGCCAGTGTCTATGTAGTTCATTCACGATTTCCGATTTATAGAGCATATTACGGAGATGGTTTCGGTGATACCATTGCAGGGTTATTTTCAAGAATGGCCCCAAAAGTGATGCCGTTAGCTAAACAATTAGGAATGAAAGCCATTGATGTTATTCGTGATAAGGGTATTAGTACTGTTGGAGATCTTGCCGGAAAGGCATTTTCTGCAGCAAAGGATAAAATAACATCATTGGTGCGACGACGAAAAAAGAAACCGTTACCATCTACAGCAGAGATGCCTGCAAGTGTTAGTAAAATTATAAATAACGCAGTAGATGACAAATTAGCATCGCTGGTGACTCCGAGTGACCAAGATAACATGATAGCAAACATGATAGCGGGAAGTGGCTTTAAAAAAACACGACGATGAAAAATCTTTTACGATGAAAATCCTACGGTGAAAATCGTTTACGATTTTACGATTTAGATCAATGGATATATAATAAAATGTTCAAAAGGTCACCTGATCCAGCATTTGATATGGATGCCCCAGTGCTCAAAAATGATTCTGTACGCAATTTTCAATTTTATTCTTATCACGCAGTACAACCAGATCTCCGATCGCGAATTGAACTTCAAGTTCATGATACCAGTAAATATTTTCTACCGTGTGAGGCATTTATTGAAGTACAAGGAGAACTTGTAACAAATGTTGCAGCTAATACCCCGTATGACAATAACCCAACTATCAAAGTTGGTTTTGTTAATAACGGTATCATGGCGTTATTTGAAAGTGCAAGATATCTCATTGATGGAAAAGAAATTGAATCCATTGACCGTGAAGTTGATGTGGCCACAACAATCATAGGGTTGGCAAGATATTCTGATGATTATACAAGAGCAGCGGGTCCATCTATGATGTTTTCTAAGGATATTACTGATCACCCTGAACACGTCCAGTATTCTAGAGTCAAGGGAACACAAGCTACCGCAGTTAATCCAGCACCAGCCGGATATGTAAGACCAGCTAGTGATTTTGATGTCATAAATAATATTACTAACTACAACCTAGGGTTTGCAACACGCGTATCAACGTTGCATGGACAGCGTCGACAATTTTCATGTGCGATTCCACTGCATCATATTATTGGATTCTGTAGAAACGTCCGAAAAGTTATTTATGGAGCGAAGCATACAATAGCGTTAGTACGAAAGGGTACTGATACTGATGCAATCTGGCGTGATGTTGGTGTTGCTGATGGTAAAGTTATTTTAACAAAAATATCATTGTGGATGCCAGTATTAATTCCATCAATCACCACAGAAGAAAAATTGTTATCATTTATGGATCAAGGAGGAAAGTCGTTGTTGAGTTGGTTATCAGTGACTACGGATATTAAACAGGATAATGTTGATGATATATTCACTTGGCATCTGGCATCAAAACAAGGTGTTTCAGCTCCACGTCATATATTTGTAGCGTTACAGAATAATGCGCGAGTTGGTAATCAAGAACGTAGTCATATGATATTTGATCAGTTAGGTGTTAGAGAAGTCTCGCTGAGAATAAACGGCCAACAGGAACCATCCGAGGATATACAACTTGATTACGGTCACAACCATGTTGCACGTGTATATCATAACCTGTTGTCATTTATGGCATGTGATCAAAATGTGGATACTGGTTTGCAAATATCACAGCTTGATTTTAAAAGCCTCTATCCGATTTATTACTTTTCACTGGAACATCTTGATTTAACAAGACAATATGTCGTTGATATACACTTCAGAGCCCGTGTAACCCGTCCTGGTGGTATTGCTAATTATAGAGCAGTTGCTGTCATTCTCAGTGATAAATCAATGCTACTTGAAGGTGTTGGAGGAAGAATGGGAGTGGTAGATGCACCAGTGGAAAATCTTTGATTGAAATTGTAAACGATTTAGAATCAATCTATTATGTATAATGTCATATAGTGTTATTAGTGTTGCGTTAACCCCCGGTCAAGTCAAAAAATTGCAATCGGAATCGGCTAAAAAATGTGGAACCACAATCACGTTGAAACTCAATCAAATGACTGGTGGTGCAAATAAATTATCACTGACAACTCGTCAAGTAAAACACTTCAATGATGCACTTGTAGCAAAAAAAGTTGTTCAGATTACTATTTCTGCGGCTGCCATCAAAAATATGATTAAAACAGGCGGTATATTCCCGTTGTTAGCTGCAATACCAGGATTAATTGCAGCGGCTGCACCAGCAGTTGCAAAAGCTGTAACATTGGGGGCAGCTGGAGGCTTGGGATCAAAAGCGATACAAGGCATTACTGAATCATATGAACCGAACAAGGGACGAGGGTTTAAAAAAAAGGGAAAGGGTCTAAGACTACCAGGAACCCCGTATTCTTGGTACAGCGGAAAGGGTCTAAGACTAGGACCGGTTTACTAGTTGGAGAGTCTTTGACTCGGGAATCTTCGATTCCTATGTCCAATTTTGATTTAATTGATGCCGCTAAAAAACTAGCGATTAAAAATTTCAGAGGTGTCTTTATGAAAGATCAATTACAGGCACAACCTAATGATGTTGAAACCGGTATTATTAATTTAGATAACAGCACCGGACCTGGAACTCACTGGGTTGCATACGCTATTGATCCACGTGCAATCGTCTATTTTGATTCATATGGATTAGCACCGCCAAAAGAGTTTATGCGTTACATAAAAAAATTTCCAATGAAGACTTGGTATTCTACGCTACCAACACAACAAATGAATGATCCACCAATATGCGGCAGTGAAGTATTAAATGTCCTTGACGCTATTTCAGCATCTAGAAAACCATCACACATTGTCGTAAATGAATACACTAGTAATCGCTGGCAACGACGGAGTCGTCAAAAACGATTTTAGAGAGAGATGTATAAAATATCATGATTGATATTTGGGGGAGATCTTTGAAACCCAAGCCCGATGGCACTGCAAAAATGTCTGCAACCGGTGATATAAAAAAAATAATCGAAGATGAAATTGCTGAAACTTTGAATCTTGCAAGTGTTGATCCTAAGGAAATAGTTGTATTTCAAGACAAACAGGGTAAATTGAAAACCAGTAATGTGTCGTTGGATGATATTTTAGTTAAACAACGAAACGCAATCGAGGATACTATCACGTTATTTTCCGATCAGGCTAAACTCAAATCGGATGTACTTTTTCGACGATTACAGATAGATTGAAAACTCTCAACGATGAGGTGAAAAATTCTGTGTTGGAACTAACAACACTTCAATCTAGAATTGAGGATAACGGAAAACAGTTTTCAAATTTTCGAAGAAACATCGTCGATAAATTTATTGGAACCCCGTTGGATAAAATTGAAATAAAACTACCTGATATTAAACAATCCATCGATGAGACGAAAAACTTCATCGAAGCCATCAAAAATGATTTTTCGAGGATGATAACAATCATTGAAAAAACAAAAATTCCTCATGAGAAAACCAACAACGTAGTATACACGATCCAACACGGATCATTTGCGTGGACACCTACAAACAACAAATTAGATATCACTGCAACCGTTAAGGGTATTTATCGATTAACACTAGTGACAACGACTCAATTCAATATTTCATCGTCTAGTTCATCTGGGGTCAATAATACGATTTCAACGATCATCGACAAGGATGCAACTGAAAAGTTCACAATAACATCTACTGATAAAAATTTGCTTAGGGTTTCAACAACATGGTATGTGGAATTCGTAGCGGATTTAAGTAAATAACGGTTTCAATTGAAATCGTAAACTGAATTAAAAATAAAATGATTTCATCATCGCAATATCGTTATGATCAGGTCAGAGAATTTCAAACTAGACTCAAAACCCTCACTGAGGAGTATCAAATAAAAATAAAAAAATACCAACGAAGAATTACCGCAATTGATGTTACTGTGTACGCTGTGAGTGGTGTAATCACCGGAGGTGGTATTATACTGTCTTCAGTAACAATGATGGCCCCGATAGCTGTTCCAATTTGCATTTCTGCGGCAACAACAATCGCGGGAATAATTTCAATTATAACAAAAAAAATATCATCATGCAGCCAACGCAACCTACAAGACTACATAATTCAATTTCATGTTGTGTCCACTGCATACTCGCAAATTTCCTCAATGATATCGTCATCACTCGATGATACAATTATATCAGAGAGTGAGTTCTCAGCAATGGTCAGTATTTATGATTCTGCGGTGTCAAAATTAGAGCGACAACAACAGTATAATGACAACACAGATGGAATTACTTTAACGAATAGTGGAGAACACAAACCCAGTACAAACAAGCATGATCTCAATAACATCAACGAATCCAGAATTCAGTGTGAATTTCCCTATCCCAGTCCCTGTGAAGGAAATCGCGTTAGCAAAATTACGAGTGTATCACAGTTGGCCTAATATCAGATCAAAATCTTTTGGTGGTCAACAACCCAATAATTCACTGGTGTTTTCGTATAAGAATAAAGACGACGTTACACCAGACTGGAACGTTGTTTCGATACCAACGGGGTCATATCAAATTGAACAAATCAATAACGAATTCGCGCGTAGAATAAAATCGATTACTGGAGCAAAATCAAAAATCGCTATAACGGTTCATGAACCGACACTATCATCTGCCATTGAAATAAGCACAGAAGGATACGTCGTAGATATCTATCAGAGTTCTATTAGAACCGTACTAGGATGGCCTGAATTACCACACCAGGGAGAAACCGTTAATTTACCACCTGAACCACAAAAAATGATTATATCACCGACAGGATAAAATCTGACAATCCAGTAAAAAGTTATAAAGATCACAGGATTACTATAGATTTTTTTGGTCTCGGATACCATCTAACTGGAAGAGAGAAGGAAGGGGATAGTTTAGAGGGATATCATTTTATTGAAGAACCTAAACTTATTGAAAACTTCACAGCAATGAATAATGATGTTTCACTGTTGTTAATATCTCTTAAATCCGGCTCTCTCACCCGAGATGAATTTATCAGCGTCGTAGAAACATGCAACAAAATTATCGACGATATGGAAACATTTAATCTGAGAATTATTCAGGATATATTAGATGACGATAGTTCCATATCGAGAACAAAATTTGCAACAGACTATAAAATTCCCGTTAAAGATATTCCAACATTCAAACTACCAGGATATAACGTACCAGAACTAAAAAAACTTCTCAGTGACACCATCGATGTTGGTTTTAAAATAATTCATGATGCGTGGAAAAAAACATCATCACCGGAAATAAAAATCCTCAAACATAATAATGACCCAAATGGTGGTGGCAGGCATATTGCTCCTCAAAATGTGAATATTTCATTGGTGATTGCGCTCAATTTGGTATGTGATGTTATCGAAGGAAGCTATCAAATAAATTTAGAACGATCAAATCAAGCTCAGCAAGGATATATTCTGTATTCATTTGCACCAATAGCCCCTCCAGGATTTTTAATAATTGAGTCTCCGGTGAATCCAGTCTATATGCGGTGTCATAATGATTCGCTAACAAGAATAAATTTCAAACTCACTGACCATTCCAATAATCTAATTGATTTACAAGACGAAGTTTTACAAATTAGTCTGTTTGTGAAGTCCTAAAACCCGAGGACACGATATCGTATCGGACTTGATAAAATATTCGGTTGAAGAGTTTTTACCCATTTTGAAGACCCCTGCAAGATCGTGTTTTCAGACAAAAATGACTAAGTCTCTGTTTGGCAAATGAAGACTTTATTTTTTTTTTGTTTTGCCTGATTTCATTGATTTTTCATTAATTTTTTATTTTCAGTCATCTTTTGCCTGTTTTCATTGATTTGCAGTCATTTTTTGACTGTTTTCATTGATTTTGTTTGATTTCTTAAGTTCTAATCCGAAAAGCAAACTTTTGTTTGAAACTTGTCCGATTTTTTTTTTGTGTGCCTGATTCATTGATTTTTTCTTAATTTTTTGCTTGTTTCATTGATTTTCAGTCATTTTTTGCCTGATTTCATTGATTTTCAGTCATTTTTGTTTGATTTCTTAAGTGCTAATCCGAAATGCAAAATTTTGATTGAAACATGTCCGGCTCACCCGCTGCTGTTGACACCTTCCTCCTTTTCAATCAGCTAAAGAATTCCCTTCGCACACGCTAGGGAAAAGGTATAATGCTATATAAATATCAGCAGCAAGATGAAAGTAGAGTAGCTTACTGTCTCGGAGAAAATTAATGTCAAAATTGTAATTAAATTTTGGATCTTGATTACGTAATTCATCAGGGAAGAAATCAGACAGCTTCGGTTCTAGTAATTGTGGTTCGCTAGTCTTGAAGAATCACTGGCTCCAATGATTTCTAGATCATTGATCAAAAGATGAAGTAAAGGAAAGCATTGATTTCGCAACATTAATTACATTCACAATTTGTCCTAGTTTTGGTTTTTAAACGGAGACCTTTGCAATATTTAAGAAGAAGAAGTAGAACAACAGCAACAACAAACAAGAAGCTGTAGTAGCTGGAAAAGCAGCAGCCTGGGAAGAAGAAGAAGAAGAAGAAGAAGAAGAAGAAGAAGTAGAAGAAGAAGAAGAAAAAGAAGAAAAAAAGAAGAAGAAGGCAAAGAAGAAGAATAAAAGAAGAAGAAGAAGAAGAAGACGAAGAAGAAGAAGAAACAGAAGAAGAAGAAGAAGAAGAAGAAGAAGAAGAAGAAGAAGAAGAAGGAGGAGAAGAAGAAGAAGAATGAGAAGAAGAAGAAGAAGAAGAAGAAGAAGAAGAAGAAGAAGAAAATAATGTGAACGAAAAATAAGAAGAGGAAGATGAATGAGAATACTACTACTACTACTACTACTAATAATAATAATAATAATAATAATCATATGTTTTCGTATGATTTTTATGATAGGACAGAAACTGATACACTTAGATGTTATGAGAATAACGAGTACGGCAATATAATATGGCGATTTGCTCTAGGTGCTCAAGGCGTTTTTATTATCACGTTGAAAAGTTTGCTTCGGATCTTTAACGGATGAATTTTAGAATAGACGAACAAAACTTTTCCTTGGTTGATCTTCGAGGGGAACAATTACAAATGACGTTAGATGTGAAATCCTAAAACGATTTCACAAGCTACATTTCCCTATGGATGCTTAACACTTGCAATTTAGAAAACTGTAGACTTTTGCAATAATATATATCATCATACGCGAATAGTTATTTACGAGAAACATAAACTTAAGGGATGTTATCGCACTGATGACTTTTAACTTTTCTTGCACCTATGGTGCACTGCCTCCATATATTGTTCAAGTTAATGTCATCAAGTCTTCACTTCTCGTTTTTCTCATTGCTGCTTTTGTCTCCTTTAAATCCTTTATCATGTATTGTACGGGTAATGCAGTCTTTGAGTTATGTAATGTACAGGCATACCGGGCGAGACATGGCATTCATCAGAACGTAATTTCGGTTCATTCGTAGCTCAGCTCTTCAACCTAATATCACATCAGACGCTTAAGAGAAGTGCAATTCTGAACTTTGGATTTGGTTCATACATGGGACAAACGGTTGAAATACCCTATTTCTTGAAATCTTAACTCGTATCCTTTCCTAGCACTATTCTGTTAGGAAAATAATGAGTAAAGTGGCTGTTAGTTTTTTTGTCTTATATATATTTTCATGTATTTATTCTTTTCTGTACATTATTATTATTATTATTATTATTATTATTATTATTATTATGATTTATTATTATTATTATTATCATTATGGTTTGGTTTATTATTAATATTATTATTATTATTATTATAATTATTATTATTATTAATATTATTATTATTATTATTATTATTATTAGTTTTCGAGCACTATATAATAGCTGGGATAAAAATAATAAAAGTTTTACTTCCAAATACTATTGATACATGTCCATTTGTTTTATTATTGTTATTATTATTATTATTATTATTATTATTATTATTATTATTATTATTTTTCAAGCACTAAGGAAGAGTTTGTTTCAAGATAAATATTATTTCTCTCTGTTTTACTTGTCACACCATGTTACCCAAGCAAATTCCAAATGTTACATCGGTCTCTTATAGATGTTTAACGAACATGCTCTCTAATTCCAAATGTTACATCGGTCTGTTATAGATGTTTAACAAACATGCCAGTCTAATTTCAAATGTTACATCGGTCTATTATAGATGTTTAACGAACATGCTACTCTAATTTCAAATGTTACATCGGAGTGTTATAGATGTTTTACGAACAATCTCACTCTAATTTCAAATGTTACATCTGTCTGTTATAGATGTCTAACGAACATGCCCAGTCTAATTCCAAATGTTACATCGGCCTGTTATAGATCTTTAACGAACTTGCCCTGTCTAATTCCAAATGTTACATTGGTCTGTTATAGAAGTTTAACTAACATGCCCAGACTAATTCCAAATGTTACATCGGTCTGTTATAGATGTTTAACGCACTTGCCCACTCTAATTCCAAATGTTACATCGGTCTGTTATAGATGTTTAACGAACATGCCACTCTAATTTCAAATGATACATAGGACTGTTATACATCTTTAACGAACATGCCCAATCTAATTCCAAATGTTACATCAGTCTGTTATAGATGTTTAACGAACTTGCCCAGTATCATTCAAAATGTTACATCGGTCTGTTATAGATGTTTAACGAACATGCTCACTCTAATTTCAAATGTTACATCGGTCTGTTATAGATGTTTGAATTGTTCAGCGTATACACACTCAAACAATATATATATATATATATATATATATATATATATATATATATATATATATATATATATACCTGTGTGTGTGCGTGTGTCTGTGCGTGTTTGTTAACGTATGATGCATTTATCTAACTTTAGCACATTGTATCTAATATTTGTTTTTAAATAAATAAATAAATATATATATATATATATATATATATATATATATATATA
This sequence comes from Unio pictorum, assembly GCA_030141615.1. Taxonomy (NCBI): domain Eukaryota; kingdom Metazoa; phylum Mollusca; class Bivalvia; order Unionida; family Unionidae; genus Unio; species Unio pictorum. The sequence continues at coordinate 1,133,643 of JARLTB010000146.1, read as the reverse complement.
TATATATATATATATATATCTTTCCGTTTACAACGATGAACTAGTAAATATTCGGGACATTTATTCAGAGAACCTTGGCTATGGGTCATGGTAAGACTCCATATAAGATCTTTACTGTCTTAATTGCCCGTCTAAGGATCGCAGCAATACAAGAGTATCTCAAAATAAAAAGAAAAGAAAATTAAAACTTGTGATGAGCGAGTTTATAAACATGTTCGAATATAAAAATTAAAACTGAAGTAAAGAATAAGAAATGTTAGTGGGATGCCACTTGTTTTGAACTTGCGATCTCTTTTTTTGCAATCGGTACTGGACACACAAAAAAGAAAGACAAATATCAGTGTGGGCGTTGATATATGAAATAATATGTTATTCATGCATTAAAAATGTCTGTGTATCGTGTATTTTACTCGTGAGATCGTTCATATGTTGGAATTACTCTTGAAATTAAGTGCAATACGACATTCTATTTGATTATCACAAAAGCCAGCATCCGTATTTTCATCTAGTTCTTCACTCAAGTTTCGGTACATCGATTCACGACACCACTCCAAACAGGAAACTAAAGTGAAACCCTCAAACGTTTTTTTCCGATTCTATAAACAGCCGATCCGTCTGGGTCATGTTGCAATAAAAGATAATTATCTCAATATATTTGTCTTTCCAAAACCATAAGGCATGGACGAAAATAACATTATAATTGTGAAGATAATACAATATAACAAAGTTCGATTACACTGAGATACAAGGACACAGCCAACCAAAGTAAACACATAAATACATAAATAAAATCATTCAAAGACCAAACTACCAGGATGCATTGATAGTTTACATTTCTCTCAGTGTTTACTTGCATTTTTATTTTCTACTATCGTTGTTATGAATTTGCCAGCATTAACGTTTTCTGCATATTGATCTACATTTAGTAATATGTGATTAATTGATTATTTAGATGGGACTAACTGGGTCAATATGTTAACTGTTTGCATCAGTGAGTGTGCTAATTAACTTCCTGAAAGTAATAGGTCAAGTCTGGCGGTATCTAGCAATGTATCCAAGAACATCTTAAATTCCAATATCACTGTACATTTGCTTTGAACTATAAAAAGTGTAACTATAAATATTCATAAAATTCGATACAGAAGCTTGACATATTAAATTAAAACAAAACGTGAAAAAGTTATTACACTGTTTGAAAGTTGTTTGTCTGTGTACAATTCGAGGGTCAAACTTCTCTAATAGATCAATATATGCGAATGACAAAATCGATTATCTTTTACAGATTAAATTTAAACGCACATTTGGTTGAAGGAACATTAGAAAGCATGATAGCTAAGAAAAGAATGATTGATAGCTAAAATTAGAATGCCTGATAGCTAACATTAGAATGCATGATAGCTAACATTATAATGCCTGATAGCTAACATAAGAATGCATGATAGCTAAAATTAGAATGCCTGATAGCTAACATTAGAATGCATGATAGCTAACATTATAATGCCTGATAGCTAACATAAGAATGCCTGATAGCTAACATTAGAATGCCTGATAGCTAACATTAGAATGCATGATAGCTAACATTATAATGCCTGATAGCTAACATAAGAATGCCTGATAGCTAACATTAGAATGCCTAATAGCTAACATTAGAATGCATGATAGCTAACAGTATAATGCCTGATAGCTAACAGTATAATGCCTGATAGCTAACAGTATAATGCCTGAAAGCTAACATTAGAATGCGTCTTACTTAACAATATAATTCCTGATAGCTAACACTAGAATGCCTGACAGCTAGCAATATAATGCCTGACAGCTAACAATATAATTCCTGATAGCTAATAATATAATGCATGATAGCTAATAATATAATGTCTGACAGATAATACGCCGTGCGAATGTCTATTTAAGACAATTAAAGGTGTAACTCGCAAAACGTCGTCTTAATTGACACTATCAAATTTATCTAAAATCTATGTGAGCAAAAGATTTACATCGAATTAAGTGCAATCAAACAACATAAAGCGATCATTGTTCACGATTCATCTGGTTGTTGATCTGATGTTGATGAAGTGCCATAATAAAAAGAAGGTTAGTGTGGTCTCGATTTCATTCATCGGGCTGTAGCAAGATAGAATCTTTTTAAAAAACACAATAACAATAAATACTGTAGTGCATTCAGGTTTGTTAGTTAGGTTTTCTTGGATGTCATGCATGAATTTGGTTATATTGATCATACGGAGTTTCTCTTTGTAGCAAATAGAGGTGGAGGGTTAGGGACTTATACGTCGAGATGGCATATAATGCAGAGGTAAGTTCGTGGGATACAAGGGTGGATTGCAGAATATTATCATCATGTTTATAAATAAACCAGTCTAAAATGTGACCAAGTTTATGGGTGGGTTGGTTAACTGACTGTTTAAGATTGAAAACATGAATGGAATCTATGAGTTTTGACGTGTATGGGTTTCCAGGACAGTCAAAGTGAAAGTTGAAATCTCCAAGAATAATTAGGTTGCCACCTATCGAATTTCCATACTCCAGAAGATTTGGAAACTGCTCCAAAGAGAGAGATTCAGTCAGCTTGTTTTTCTACTATGATGAGGGCAGTAGAGACAGAAAAATGGACTGACCTTTGTTCCAGTTTGAATGTTGTTTGGACTAGTTTTAACGTTGTGTGGCATAAATTGAAAGTTGTGTTGTTCCTTATTATGGAATTCTTTATGATAAATGATATCACCAATAGTGAATTCCCTTATAACTCCAGGTGACTTTCCCATGTTAAATTCCCATTGACGCCAATTTTGATTATGCCCATTTTTAATGTTAAGGTCCCATTGACTCTAAAGTGACCCAATCTTTGTTGCTATGTCCAATTTCCCATTCACTCCATGTTACGTTTCCCCGTGTTAAAATCGACTTGCAATATAGTTTCCTACGACCGTGACTGAGTTTTCTACTGATGCTAGTGTGTCGATTAATACTACTAATGAAATACATGCTAATTCAAAAACATATATCAGTGTATTTATGATAGGTTTAGACAAAGACATATACATATTTCCACTCAAACTAACTCGAAATTAGGCCCTCAACATAATGTCCCTTTTCAAACTTTATCCAGATATAGCCCACTAAACAAAGAAAACAGCATTTTAGAATATCTTGAAATTGAGCTCATTATTGATTTTCAGGATATTGGAATAGATTCTTAACAAACCATTTCTGACTGAAAGATGAAAAGATGAGAAATAATTGTTTAAACATTAGGCATTGGTAGTCTTTTTGAGCCTATACTCTCTTTGACCCAATATACCCAATTCTCACACTTGAATTTTAACCAGTGATAGCAGAACGGTAGATTTCATCTATATTCCATTCTCAGCAGACACTTGTCACTAAACAACATCACAATGATATTCATTGTCGACAGGAGCACATAATGGGCTATTAGTTCTTTACATAATATATGTACTAACCTGAGATGTTGGAAGGACACACGAATACGGAAATCACCCTAAAATGTTTATACGAATTCACGAACTTGGGGAGATCTTACGAACGAACACTCCTGCACATTAGTTTATAGTCGCACATATAAATCAGTAATCTGTGCATTATATATACATCTGTTATTTAAATGGTAGTTTTACATTTTTTTTCTCCACGACGTATGTTTTATGGAAGTATGGTAGCGCATGCCGGGACATCTGTTTCCTTTTAGGTATACGATTCTTTGCACATCTGTTTTCTTTTATGATTCTTTAACATCTGTTTCCTTTTAGGTATACGATTGATTGCACATCTGAGCTCAGCGTCTTTTTATAAATGTTTGTTAAGTAAATTTATAAATGGTTGTTAATCAACTTTAGCAACGGAAATGACGTTTCATAGGGAATAAGATTAATTTTCTACCAGCCTTCCAAATTAATGTGCATAATTATAAGTATGAGGTGGTTTGATTTAATTTATGTCATACAGTTTTTCTTCTTTCCCATGTATTTGTCATTATTAGTCTCTCAATAAACTACTCACTAAATTTAAAATTTATTTCGATTTTTTAAGCTATAAAATAGGGTTTTCACCTATTAAGAAATGACTGAAAATAAATATGTGTAACTCAAGATGTCTGAGTCTAATTTAAATGTCAACATGAAATTGCGTTTATTGCATTTGTCGTTGATAACATCAAAACTGAGTTCTCTGGAAACTTTTTAGTATTGATGGTTGATACGATTTATTACGAAGCATTGAAGCTTCTGGCGTCTCTTATTCGCCAACAATGATGGTGGTCATGACTCTTTGTACTGGAAACTAAAGTTAGTTTGCAATAGTTTTCCTTAAAACCCACAACTGAAGAATTTTCTTATGTATATCTATATTTTGTGTAACTGCTGGTACGTGATTTTATTTATTTATTGCAATTTTATTTCATGGTTGTACGTTGTACATAATATATTTGTGTACATTACATGGCTGTAGTAATAACGCAAATTATATAGCATCTATAAATAGATGTTTGCGATTGTGTTGACCATTATTAATAATAACATTTAATGACGTCATCGACTTAATTTCTTATTGACTGATGACATTTCCTAGTTTCTGTTTAAAGAAAATTCAGAAACATTCTATTGGTTGGGCTGGTTCACATGAATAGGCAATAAAAGCAAAGAAAAACTGGACGTGTATTATGTCACGTGGGATCTATAGACCAAGTATAAAGAGACAATTAGGCTATTAGATTCGTTTCAAATTTGGAGTGATTCTAAATTCTTGTGTTCGTGTTCTAAGCCTGCAGACGTGTTTCATGTTGTAAATAACCCTTATTCTAGAAGAAAAAACATTTTGTTGAACTGTTCAATGCAAAGACAGTGCTTATTTTGGACTATAATATTACTCTGCAACCGAGATATACTATTCGATAGAAGTCTGGACAATACCATTTGACGACGTCACGGTACTTTGAGGACCAGTACATTTCAGTTTTTAACTGTATAAAAACTTTTTCATTCATTTAAGACTTTCGTAGACCTTTATCATAATAGTGCATGATCCTCGCAAGATTTCATTTATGACGTTGCTAATTAAAATGTTTGTTAAGTTTTATAATATGTGATGGTTTCGTTTCTTTCTGTTACTTAGTTTGTGACCATTTAGTTGAAACACTTAAAGTCAACACCGGGTTGAGTGATGAGGATATATTTGTTTTCCTTGTGCAAAAGAAAACAAATATTCATCGGTTTCAAAAGTGCATCGTATTGTTTTGAAGTTAATGAATATTTTAAGTCGGTGTTTTACAAAGTGTGGTTTGCGTACCATCTGTATTATATAGGCTATATAGAGTCTTTCCACTATGGATTGTACCGGTAGGTTTTGCTATGCACATTATTAGCTATGCAGAGTCTTTAGTAGAGTATTGTATGAGGTAAAGCAGTCTTTGAGTTATGTATTGTATGAGGTGAAGCAGTTTTAGTATATGTACTGTACGAGATAACGCAGTCTCTGGGATATGTATTGTAAGTGTAATGCAGTCTTTGGGTTATGTATTGTTCGAGGTAACGCAGTCTTTGGGCCATGTATTGTTCGACGTAAAGCAGTCTGTGGTATATGTGCTGTACGAGGTAACGCAGTCTCTGGGATATGTATTGTACGTGTAATGCAGTCTTTGACTTATGTATTGTACGGGTAATGCAGTCTTTGAACTATGTATTGAACAGGTAATGCAGTTTTGAGCTATATAATGTATTGGCATACCGGGTGGAACATGGCATTCAACAGAACTTAATATTTGTTCATTCATATCACAGCTTTTCAACTTAATATCATATCAAACGCTTAAGAAAAGTGCAATCCTAAATTTAGGATTTGGTTCTTAAATCTTCTGTAAGGAAATATAGGAGTACAATGACTGTTAGTTTGTTGGTCTAATTTATCTTCAAAATGTATTTATAATTTCTTCTTCTTCTTCTTCTTCTTCTTCTTCTTCTTCTTCTTATTATTATTATTATTTAATGCAGTAAGAGAGAGAGAGCTATTTTCAAGTCAAATATTTTTCTGTCTCTTTTGTTTGTCTAGCCATCTTACACATGCTACTTTCAAATTTTGCATCGGCCTGTTTTAGATGTCTAGCGAACATGTCCACTCTCATTCCAAATGTTAAATCTGTTTTAGATGTCCAGAGAACATGCCCACTCTAATTCTAAAGGTTCAGTCTGTTTGAAATGTCTAGTGAACATACACAATCTAATTAGAAATGTTACATCTGATTGTTTCAGATGTTTAGTTATCATGCCCACTCTAATTCAAATGTTACGTCGGTCTGTTTCATTGGTCCAACCGTCTTAATCATGCTACAATCAAATGTTACATCTGTCTGTTTTGAATGTCGAGAGAACATGATCACTCTCATTCGAAATGTTGGATATGTCTGTTTTTGATGCCTAACGAACACTCCAATTCTAATTCCAAATGATACATCGGTCTGGTTTATTTGTCTAGCCATGCTATTGTTGTAGGGCTTAAAGCCGTTTTTTAGCACATGATAGGCTATAAATGGTGTCCGGTATTAATGGTGAAGGATAAACGCGGGAAAACCCCGAAAAGAACCACCAACCCACGAGAATCGGCTGGCAAGCTGTCTCACATTCACGCGTTGGCCGAATCTGAGACTCAAACCCACGCAGACATAGGTGAGATGGCACTGATCCGTAACGGAGAGCGTTTTAGACCACTCAGGCACTCGGGGCCCTTTGTCTAGCCATCTTACCCATGCTACATTCGAATGTTGCATCTGTCTGTTTTAGATGCCTAACGAACAGGCTCACTCTAAGTCTAAATATTATATATCTGTTTTAGATGTCTAACGAGCTTACCCATTCTAACTCTAAATATTACATCGGTATTTTTAAGATGTCTAACCATTTTACCCACGCTACATTCAAATGTTAAATCTATCTGTTTCAGCTGTCTAGCGAACATGCCGACAATAATTCCAAATGTTACATTTGTCTGGTTTATTCGCTTAGACATCTTACCCAAGCAACTTCCAAATGTTACATCTGCATGTTTTAGATGTCTAGCCATCTTACCCATTTTGCATTCACCTGTTACATCGGTCTCTTTTAGATGTCTAACAAACATGCCCATTCTAAGTCTAAATGTTACATCGGTCTCTGTTTTAGATGTCTAACGAACATCCCAGTCTAAGTCTAAATATTACATTAGTCTGTTTTATTTATCTAGCCATCTTATCCATTCTACATGCAAATGTTACATCTGTCTGTTTTAGATGTCTAACGAACATGCCCATTCTAAGTCTAAATGTTACATCGGTCTCTGTTTTAGATGTCTAACGAACATCCCCAGTCTAAGTCTAAATATTACCTTGGTCTGTTTTATTTATCTAGCCATCTTAGCTATTCTACATTCAAATGTTAAATCGGCGTCTTTCAGCTGTCTTGCGAAAATGCGGAATCTAATTGGCCATCTTATAAATACTATGTACGTTACATCGGTTTTTTGGTTTAGCGTATACTATATACAATGTATATGTGTATATATATATATATATATATATATATATATATATATATATATATATATATATATATATATCTGTGTGTGTGTGTTAATGTATAATGCATTTTTCTGAACACTACATAAAAGAAAATTAAAAACTTTGTTGAACGAGTTTAGAAGTATGTTTGAAGATAAAACATAAAACTGAAGTAAAGAATAAGAAATACAACTAGAATGCCACGAGTTTCGAGTTCGCGATCCCTTGTTTTGCAAGTGGGCCTGGACACACACAAAGAAAGACAAGTATCAATGTGGGCGTATATATATATATATATATATATATATATATATATATATATATATATATATATATATATATGAAATAAATTGTTATTCATGGATTCAGAATATATACTTATTGTGTAATAGTCATGCGATCGTTGAGATGTTGGAAATTAAGTGCAAGGCGACATCCTGTTTCATTATTACAACAGCCTGCATCCGTTTTTCATAGTCCTACACTCAAGTTTCTGTACTTAAATTCAGGACACTTCCCTTCACAGGATATTGAAGGTGAAACCGTTAAACAGTGTTTCGGGTCTATAAACAGGTTTTCCGTCTGGGTCATGTTGTAATAAAAGATAATCATCTCAATAATATTTTTCTTCCCTAAAGTATACGGCGAAACGAAACGTTATAATTGGGATGATAATACAGTATACCACAGTTCGATCACACTGAGATACTAGGACACTGCGGCAGGGGGTAGTGTTCTTTAGAGCCCCTCAACTTTGGTGCAGATATCTTATTTTGTTTCTTATTTCTGTTACAACTTCCTCCTTTTACATCAGATAAAGAATTCCCTCCGCACACACTAGGGAAAAGGTATAATGCTAAAGAAATATCACCAGCAAGATAAAAGTAGAGAAAAAATATTCAAAATGCCTGACGCCATACTAAATGCCTCTTCCAAAATAAAACTGCATCATGCTGCCACTGAAGACACGGGCTCCACGATTGCGACTTGAAACGAAATCTATTTGATTATAAAGAAGCGATTTCATGTCCATAGCTTCATCTTAACTTTGGCAAGTACATGTTGCATATACATATTGTATGGGGTTGTGTGTGATATGGATTGTTAACGTAACTTTAACACATTTCCATTCATAGCACTAAGATGTCTGCATTGTGACAGTTTATAGTGATGTCTAGCACTGGGGCATCATACCGCAGACATATAACATGATGTCCCTCCCAGTCACATTAAACTTGACACCAGACCGACCAGTTCTAATACTAACCTCTTAATGTTGAGCGTCAAGCGAGGCAGCTGTTAGTACCATTTTTGTAAGTCTTTGTAATGACTATGCCTTGGCATGGAACCAACGACCTCCCTCATCTGAGGCACAACCTCCTTCATTCGAGGCAGACGCTCTAACCACTCGGCCACCATATGTTATGTGTTGTACTTTTATCATATACAATATCTTCGCGTATAAAGAGCAAGAACAGGTTTGAACTACTTTCCTCTAAAGGTATAGTATGAAAACAAAACGACCTTGAAAACAGACAGCAGTTAATATTCAAGCAAAGCTCTGCACACTTGGACCCAGTCATATGACACCGTTATCTGAAACGCAATAACCCATTTATTTAAAGTACATGTAAGTCAATGACTCTCTCGTCATTCTTCTCGCCAATGTTTGCAGCTAAGTACACTTCATATATTGCGATCTGAAAATGTAGTCATTATCGTCTGTTTGTAAGGTAAGATCTATTTTGACAATAATCTTTCTATACTCATAGAATCACGCTTTCATCATTTATATATTTTTAAGCATAAAATGCCGAAACAGAAATACTGTACATTGGAGTTGTGTGGAGTGATGATCTAAGACATCATCATCATCATCATCATCAGGATAGTGTTTGAACCCATTCAGCAGGGTAAATACATGCCAACATGGATACACAAACTTGATTTTTAATCGACCAAAGAGGGTGGTCTTATATTAACATATTAGGAGCAACGGATTGGAGCTCTGCAGACGAAGTCCCGAGAAGATCTTGCATTTTAATCGCTTCAAGGGAATACGTTAAATGTTGAATATCAATGCCCAAATTTACTTTAGAAAACGTTGATTTTCTCTCTCTCTCTCTCTCTCTCTCTCTCTCTCTCTCTATATATATATATATATATATATATATATATATATATATATATATATATATATCTGTGTTCGGGTCATCAACCTCTTTATTGCAGTGTTTCTCTCTCTCTCTCTCTCTCTCTCTCTCTCTCTCTCTCTCTCTCTCTCTCTCTCTCTCTCTCTCTCTCTCTCTCTCTCCGTAGTAATAACGATGGTTCTTCGTACATAAAAAATAAGAAAATCTGTGAGGTGTATTATTTAGTTAAACGGTGACAGCTCCTGGAAATCATTGGATTGCATACATTTATGATTGTTAGAACAATTTGTCATCCTTATGAATTCAGTTACTACAGTATTCACGACTGTCATATCAATTTATAATGATTGCTCGAGAGCTTTATTAGCCTTTTTAATACAGCTAAAATAATGTTTATGAATATTAGAGCGGTTGTAATCCATTTTAATGCCGTTACAAAAGTGTTCATTACAAATTAACCTTTGAAAATGTACACTATGCTATATATATATATATATATATATATATATATATATATATATATATATGTGTGTGTGTGTGTGTGCGTGTGTTTGTCTGTGTCTGTGTGTAAGGCAATACATTATGTTTTTTTTCAGTACCATTTCAATGGTGTTCATCAAAGATTTACCCTTGAAAATGTATATTGAGTAGGATATATATATATATATATATATATATATATATATATATATATATATATATATATATATATATATATATATATATGGGCTTCCAAAATTGGACAACTGAGGACGGACGATGGACGGCAAACTATTAACTTACCTGGCTTCGATCTGGTAAACTAGAACAATTACGCAAGTACCTTTTACCACTTTGTATGCAAAGCAATAATAATGTATGTTTCTAGTAATAGATGAAGCATGGATATATTGTAGACTTATTTTGGATGTTGTTGGTTTGGTGTTTAACGCCATTGCTTAATTATAGTTAGGATACATCTGTTGGCCAGTATATATGGTGGCGAAAAAGTCAGTATTTTCAGACTAGTGGCAAAATAACTCTGATAAAACCGGGATAAGAACTACGCACGCATTGGAAGTTATTGGCAGCATTCTCATATAACCGCATTGGACAGATACAGCCTGAAAGCCTCACGGACAGTGGTGAGATGGTGGTGATCTGTAAAGACTACTAGGCCATTTGGACCTTGAACAATTGTGGTATTTTATACAAGTACATATGTATCTGATCTTTTGCACACAAGCTTATATTCCCTGTAAAAATGCTATTTTAAAAAATAGTTATATATATATGGATTTCGGCTTTAAGTTCGCTCTACTTTTTGCAGCCCAGGCCTTAACGTCGCTACTGTCTTAGGTTGAGAACTCACTATGTCTTAGAGTCAGCATGTTTGTATCCACACTTCCTTGAAAAGACAAGATGGCTACTGCAAGTTCAAAACAGGCTACTTGCAGTATAGTCAAATATGGGACTTTGGAACTTAAACAGAAAGGTATGTAATAAGTCAAATAAAACAAAAATTATTTTTCTTTCTCACACTTTGATACGAAAACATGATATTTCATAATGTAATAAACACAGCTGGTTGAAATTATATAAGTTAGTCAACATTTCAGAAAGCCTAAATCTAGATTACATACTTATATTTGCTTTGTTACTTAAGTTCTAATATAAGTAATGAAATCTTTCATCAAATTTACACTAAGCCCACAGCATAGCATTACCGATATAAACTAACAGAATGCGTAGGAAGCAACGTCCATTCACAATAGTTGTTCGACTGGGTGAAATGATGTAATTTTTTTTAGTGATAATTATATTCCGTATAATACAGCTATTATTGTTTACCTGTCTTATATTAAATATCATTTTCAAAAGTATTAAGCGTAGTTTAAATGACAGTATATATATATATATATATATATATATATATATATATATATATATATATATATATATATATATATATATATATATATATGTGTGTGTGTGTGTGTGTGTGTGTGTATATATATATATATATATAATTATCGTTTTAGCTGTCTTATATTAAATATCATGTTTGAAAGGTACTAATGGTAGTTTAATACAATATGGGAAAAAACTTAAATAAAAACACTGCCCTTGACTATGTGGAATTTGTATCATCAGTTTTTATTTTCAGATTTTCCCTCATATGATAAAGTTACGATGTTATTAAGTCCTTTTAATCGACTGCATTAGTTATAAAAATTAAGACTCATTTCAGTAATGTTACACTTCGTAAGGGAAAACGTGCGAGAGATTATACATTGTCGATCAAGTGTGACGTGTTTATGCTCTAATAAACAGTAACATAGAAAAGTAACTCAAGTAAACGGCAGATTTCCATTTGCACAAGAAAAGACGGCATGAACATTTGTGTCGGAAATTTGCTATCAGTTGTTTAGCATCACCAAAAATACAAGGTTAAAACCGGGACGATATTGGCTTTATATCAGCTCTCAAAAACCGAACACAGATGTTGTAGTCCCATCGCGTCCTTTTCTGTTCAATCATGCAACGTGTTAATGGGGTTTATTGCTATATATTAGTCGCTGTTACGTGTTTTCATGGGGAACTTGTGTACCCTTGTAAAACTTCACTTATAAAGCATAGCTGTTATGTTATTACATGATCCACTCTAATGGTTAAACACAGGTAAAAACATCCATCCTAATGGTTAGGCATAGATAACATAATCAACCCTATTGCTTATACAGATAATATGATCTGAAATAATTACATATAATAGCATCCGTCAAAATAGTTCGATAAACACAATAGCATCTGTCATAATGGTTATATTCAGATATACAGATAATAGTATCCATCCTAACGGTTAAATTCAGACACAGATAATAGCATTATCAGCAATGGTTGGAGTCTGACACACATATAATAGCATCAGTCCTCATGGCTAGATTCAGACAAAGATAATAGCAGCCATCATAAGGGTTACAGTCAGACACACATATAATAGCATCCATTCTAATGGTTACAGTCAGACACACAAAACACAGCATATATTATATATGTTAGATTTAGACACATATAAAAGCATTTATGATAATGGTTAGATTCAGACACACAGATAATAGCATTCATTCTAATGGTTAGATTCAGACACACATATAATAACATCCATCATAATGGTTAGATTCAGATACACAGATAATGGCATCCTTCCTAATAGTTAGACTGATAGCATGATCCATGTTGAAGGTTAGCCTCCCTGCAATAGCATTTAGAAGAAGAAAAAAACGTTTCATTTCACAGTCAGGTCCTTGAAAAAAAACCTGAAATTAAACAGTGTGTACAAACGAGCAGAGCAAACGAAATTGCTTGCACCATACTAACTATAAATATACTCACATGTGTCGTCACAATCAAAGGACGTCATTTTGTGAGGGTGGGGGCAGGGGCAAATTTGCATGTGCTGAAAAATTGCTGTAGCCTATTACGAAAATTATCAAGTCCATAATGTTACAAAATTAAAATGACATTCGTCACGATCCAGTAGAGAAGATACAAGGAAAAGGTAAATTTGAAAATTGTTAATTTCTTAAACTAGCTAGGAAGATAATATCAAGACATGTACGTATTGATACTTATATTATCAAACTATGAATTTTTAAAAAAGCTAAACAAATTGTGTATAAAGTAATTAGAGACTACAACAGCAAATGTTTAATTTGTTCATTTAAGTACATAATACGATACATGTCTCTCACCTTGATTATCATATTTGGAAAGTAAGTTTATGATAGTTTGGAATCGAGATATTCCATGAATCAAATTATGTTTTATATTTGAAAATATGATGGCTTAACATTCAATTCGCAATTAACAATACTTACAGCATGTAACAATCTGATTCAATGCTTCTTTAGGAAAGTATTCCTTTTTCATCTTGTCTAAAATATCCCAAATACTGAAGGCTCTAATATTAAGTACAAAAAGCTCGATTATCAAAATCATGTCTACATTCCGCCAAAATCGGGTTAGAATAATGAGCCTACTTTTTGTCCATATTTTCCATATCCACTCGGAATTCGTACTCAAACGACTGCTTTCTGATATTATAACAATGAGTGAAAAGTACTTTGTTCTGTGTCAAGACTGTAGTCTGATGTTTACAAATTAGTGACAATTGCACTGTGCCTTGCCAAAACTGTAGTCTGATGTTTAAAAATGAGTGACAATTACACTGTGCCGTGTCAAGACTGTAGTCTGATGTTTAAAAATGAGTGACAATTACACTGTACCGTGTCAAGACTATAGTCTGATGTTTACAAATTAGTGACAATTGCACTGTGCCGTGTCAAGAGTGTAATCTGATGTTTAAACATGAGTGCAAATTGCACTCTGCTGTGTCAAGACTGTGGTATGATGTTTTAAAATTAAGCAAGAATTGGTGTCCTTTTTAACTTTTATCTGATGTTTCAAAATATGAGTAAAAATAATGTCCTACCAACAAAACCTTCCTGTCCGATGTTTCTTAAAACTGGTGAAAATTACTGTGTGCCCGGTTTTCACGACCGTGTTTCCAAATTACATTGTTCACCCTGTTGGCATATGCTCAAAGTGAATTTGAGTGACGTAAACGAGTTTGTTGTGTAGCACATATTTTGAACATTATTGTGTATTTGACCTATTAAAAAAGACATTGAAAACGACTTGATACATTACAAAAAATGCAAAATCAGTCAATTCTTCCAAGTGTGATAAAATAATATCTCAACATATTTGCTCAATGACTAATATATTGACTTTCTGCAAGCACATTGTAAAAATGCCTTCATATGCATACGCTGTTCTGACATGTAGCTTACAATTGTGCAGTGTCCGTGACATGTAGTTTAGAACTAGTCCGTGACATGTAGGTTAAAAATGTGCATATTATCCGTGACATATAGTTTTAAACTGTGCGTAGTTTCCGTGACGTGGGCTTTAAAACTGTGCATACAGTGTCCGTGACATGGGCTTTAGAACAGTAATAACAGTGTCCGTGACACGGGGTTTATAATTGCGCATAGTGTATGTGACATGGCCTTTAAAACTGTGCATAGTGTACGTGACTTGGGGTTTAGAATTGGGCATTAGTGTCCGTGGCATGGGCTTTATAACTGTGCATACAGAGTCCGTGACATATTTTAGGCACTTGTATGCCACATACCAAAATTTGTCACGCTACCCAAACCTGTAATATTTTTACCTCCCATAGTATTGTATGCAGAAATAAGTGCTCCTATTGATGCCTTGTCAAATATTAATGAATATGTATCAGTATACTTGTATCATTGGTATTTTCCCATCCCATAATAACAACTAGTTAATATTCGGTTATATTCATGTTTTGTAACGGTTATTAAATATTTGATGCATAATTATAACTAATTTATTGTGATCAGAAATCCCCTACCCCGAAAACAAAAAGGGTTGACGCTATTTATTTCAATGTAAACATTCTTGCTATCAGGGTTGACGCTTTTTATTTCAATGTTAACAGTCTTGTTGTCAGGGTTGACGCTTTTTATTTCAGTGTTAACAGTCTTGCTATCAAGGTTGACACTGCTGTCAATCTTACCATCAGCATTAACGATGCTGATTTCAATAATAGCAATCTTGTTATCGTTGTTAAAGTTGCTTATTTCAATGCTATGCAGCTATGAGGGTTAGCCTCCATTATTTTAATGTTAACCAGCTTGATGTGAGCGTTTAAGCTGGTTATTTGTATAGTAACTATCTTGCAGTCAGGTTTTAACTGCTTATCTCAACTGAATCTCGCTATCAGAGATGACGTTGCTAGTCTCAATCGATTATCGATATCAGAGTTGACGCTGTTTATCTCAATCGAATCTCGATATCAGGGTTGACGCTGCTTGTCTCAATTGAATCTCGATATCAGGGTTGATGCTGCTTGTCTCAATAATATCTCGACATCAGAGTTGACACTGCTTATTTCAATGAAACTCGCAATCAGGGTTGACACTGATTATTTCAATGCAGATTCGTAATCAGCGTTGATATTGCCTATTTTAATGCAGTCTTGTAATCATGGTTGGCATTGCCTATTTCAATGCAATCTTGTAATCATGGTTGGCATTGTCTATTTCAATACAATATTTGTATCAGGGTTAACATTACCTATTTCAATGCAATCTCGTAGTCATGTTTGCCTATTTCAATGCATTCTCCTAATCAGGTTTGACATTGCTTTTGTTAATGCATTCTCGTAATCAGGGTTGACACTGATTATTTCGATGTTAGCAATTTTGTTATCAGGGTTGAAGCTGCTTATTTCCATGCTTTGTCGCTTTTGCTTCTAGGTACACAATGCTACTATCAATCTAAACAATCTTGTTTTCAGAGTTGACGCTGCATATTTCAGTGTTAGCAATCTTTATATCGGGGATGATGATGTTTATTTCAATATTAGCAATCTTGCTATCAGGGCAGCTCCCTCAAATTCGAGATGGATGTCTTGCATGTGTTTCTCAATCAATCCATTCCTAACCCATCCAATCGTGTTACATCGATAGCCTTGACCAAACTCTTATTCCATCCAATATTGTAACACACCTAGCCTTGACCAAACTCGTTTTCAATCAAATCTTGTAATACAAGTAGCTTTGATGAATTCCAATCTGTGTCTCTTTGTATTATATACATGTCTACTATGTCTACTTAAAATATCTGGAAATTTAGTCCAATACAGTTGACACATATCTTTACATTTCCTTAAATGTGTTGTTGTGGTGAATTTAATGTCAGAAAAATGAAACATTTTTAGGTGCTTTCATTCTAGCAAGACTTAAAAGCTCCTCTGGAATACAATCTAACAAATTCACAGTACAACATTGGCAAGGGTTGTATAAAGGCACCGTTTAACACAGGGGCTGATACAGTTATCAGAGAATTGCACATGGCATAAATAAAGATAATGCCAAAGTTGTGCTCAGCCTAGTCACTAAATTGTTAAAGGCATTCAATACATGCAAAAATGTCCAATGGTTATATAAATCTAAACCCATGTTTGCAGTAAACAAATCAAAAATTACTGACAAATGAAACAATGTTAGTACATAAGATGCTGCCCACTTTACCATGTTCATCTGATAAAAGCATTCAATACTAAATTTATATAAAAAATATGGTCAACCTTTAATAAAACCATATCTACCAAACAATAGAGTATATGGTTTACTTCTACTAAATTTGTATATACCATAAATAAAGATCATAGCTTACTTCTACTAAATCTTTATCTACCATAAACAGAGAATATGGATTACTCCTATTAAATCTATTTCTACTGTAAATAGAAAGTATGGTTTACTTCTACTAAATCTTTATCTACCATAGATAGAAAGTATGGCTTATTTCTACTAAATCTTTATCTACCATAAATAGAGCGTATAGCTTACTTCTACTAAATCTTTATCTATAAACGGAGACTATGAATTACTCCTAAATCTATTTCTACTGTAAATAGAAAGTATAGTTTACTTCTACTAAATCTTTATCTACCGTTCATAGAAAATATGACTTACTTCTACTAAATCTTTATCTACCATAAATAGAAATTACGGCTTATTTATATTAAATCTGTATCTACCATAAACAGAAAGTATGGTTTACTCCTACTAAATTTATTTCTACTATAAAATGAAAGTATGGCTTACTTCTATGCATAATATTTTTGACTATTTCCATATGAATACATCAATGAACCAAAATTAATATTTTCTCTAGATGGCAGTTTCAAGATTCAAGAGTCATATTTTTGGTCAAGGAACCCATTATTTGGTTTCTCAAGATACAACTAACTGTCAAACAGTTACTAGGTTTTTCTGACCAAAAGTAAATTTGTAGGCACTCAAGGCCTTTCACCAAAATGATGGCCAAGCTTAACACTATTCCCTGTCCTTAAAACATGCAAATTTCACTATGATTGGTTTTGGTCCTTGTATCTAGCAGAGTAGTCTATAAGCTAAGTACAAAGCAAATATTTGCAACGTCTTCATACTATGGAAAGATTGATTCCACAAGGAAAAATCAAATAACTTTGTAATTAAATATTTTCTCTAAAACGCTGAGGAGGTCCTTCTTGCAACAAAATATGCTTCTTTTAATTTCAATAGCCTTTCTTAAAGTTTTTCTAGTTTGCCGGAGACTTGCATTTATTCTACGCGATCAATGATTTGCTCACCATCTGCCTCTAAAACAGATATCTACTTTCTCTCTAGCTCTCTTATGGTTTCACACTAAAACTACATGTTATGTCTCGTTAATTCAATTTTATCAAGTCATCAATATTGGAAGTTACTTTTGCAAACTCTAGTTCAACTTTAATATCAGCAAACAGATTCGGGAATTCTCGATCTATCCTATGATAGTTTCAACTTTTGATTTCTTTTGGAGGAGGGGGAGGTAATCGGTACAAGTCTCTCTCTCTCTCTCTCTCTCTGTCTGTCTCTCTCTCTCTCTCTCTCTCTCATGACTATGTTCAAATTAATTTCTTATTTCCCATTGGTAACCTCCGAAGTCTCGCTATCGTTTGACCCACGTGCCATGGAAGGATATTTATTATTATGACCATATTTACTAACTATCCATGCGAAAGTCGTACACAGCTGGCTAATATTGTACTACCTCTGCTTGACAATGCTAACATTTATATTCGCATGTAATATTTTGTACACCCACACGATCTCCTTGTATCAGCTGATGTGTAAAGGAATACAGGCGAACACCCATTCGATTTTCACTAGTCTACAGCAACATGGTATCATACTATACCCGTATCAATAATTATCTTGCCAATCACCACGTTCAAACCGAAGACACTGGATGGCAACTAAACTTTGGTTACCCCAACTGAGCACCTTCGAACAAACCGGAAGTCATTAGTTTGGTTCTTGATTATTGAGTTTGTAGATCAAAAGGTCTCGTGGCTACAACTGAACGCGAGCTTGTATTGATAAGCCAAGACTCTGTATTGGATTCCGAATGAGTGTTAGAAACTTGTAAACATCGGCGTTCAATTCAGTAGCAGACGACATAAACTGGAGAGTGCAGAAGTTTACATGGAATGGATCAAGGATTTTCATAGAAATAATCAGGGTTGTGCAAACATGCTATTTTGAAGAGCAGATGCAAAGTATTGGATATATCTGTATATTTTTATACTGTACGTAAATGTTCTTTTTTTAATGTATAAGGTACAGTAAGCATTGCTTGTTTCCGTTAGTAAAATGAAACACTCTGCAACATTCACTCCCCTTCTAATTTATACACAGTAGAAATTGTGTTTAGATTTTACAAGGAGATGGAGGTTTTCAGTAACTGTCTTTTCACTGAGAGAAATGAGTGCTCGTACTGAATACTGATTGTGTACAGTAGACTTTATTGGCAATCTCTGTCTCCCGCGTCCATCCCCGTTTGTGCTGACCCTGCAATGTAACTTTTTAAATCATTGATATTTTCAAAAGGAAGTTTTTATTCATATAATTAAAATGACTAATTTACATTTTAAATCTTACCATGTGTGTCTTCTGAGTTGATTATTTTTTCATGAATTATATGTCTAATTGCTTTAACCTGATTATGTGTCTGATTATTTGTTTACTTGAATTATGTGTCTGATTTTTTAAACTTACATTATGTGTAACGTTATCTAACACATTTGTCTCCCTGTCTTCTAGTTTTAACTGAACACCTAAAATTTTAGCCTACTTTGGGTAGGTCCCGGTCCTCTCGATAAGGACTGCTTTAGAGACAATAGTCAGTTATATGTTTATTTTATCTTTTTTATTTTCACCTAGCAAGTATGTCAGAAGTAGGTACTTAGTTAAAGGGAGCGAAAATCGATCGCTTTTAATGAATGACTCACGAGCTTGATCCATGGGCATAAAACACACCCCAGGGCCTATATTGGTTGATAATAAGTTGGATACATTAAATAATTTGTCTTTCCTTGCCAACAATTATTTATACGGGTATAGAATGAAAATCTCAAAGGTTTCAAAATTGTTATACAGGGGTAGGGATGGCATGCATTGTAAGTGCCAGTTATATGTCTCAATTTCTCTTTGCATGTCGGGAAGGTCTGTGCTATGGTTGTTAGTTGGCTATCTCAATGATTTCTTTTGATGTGACCGGTAGGATACATTTTTTGGAGGGTGGGGATAGACATCGGGCTATAACCTCACGTAGTTTGCATAAATATTTGGTAAACAGATTATATATGGCGTGAGTTATTGAAATTGATATACAATCACCGCTACTCCGTTAGCCCAACTTTTGTTTTGAACAATTGTTTTTTAAATGTATTACTATTAGCTTGCAGTAACAGTAATAGTTGCAAAACAGTACAACGTATACTTTACAAGAAAATAATATGATTTTAAAACTATTTTGTATTATTATTTTTACAATCACATAAGGTAATTAATGGGAGTTACATGAAACTTACGTAAAATAACAGCTACCCCTTAGCACTACTTTATTCTGACTAATGTTTATCATTTTTGACTCGAACGTATTGTTTATAGATCGTTCTGCATATCATAGCAATTTTTTTAGCTATTTGACTCGGTAAATATTCACGTTATCGTCATTCAATGTAGCTATTACAAAATACGTAATTCCTTGTACAAACTATGTGTGACATGATATAGGTATTTTTTTGGGAACGAACTATGATAGTAATAATACTGAAAAAAACGACTATTACGATAATGGTGGTGGTGTGTAAAATTAAGACTATAGAATATTGTTTTAGGTCAGAAATATATATATAGATATATTTACGTTTGTCTTGCATCGTTGACTAAATATATATATGTCTATATTTTATTACACTGTGTCATTGCTTTAGGTCAGAAATATATTTATAGATGTTATTACGTTTGTCATTGTTTACTAAAAGTATATATGTCTGTATTTTGTGTATTCCGTATCCTAATGTAAGTTATTTTTATCCACAGCCGGCCGTAAACCCTTCTACTATGGCGTGGTGATGATGGAAGGCATGTTGCTAGTCATTGACCGGAGTAATCTTCAGGTTTACAATTGTCATGACGGTAAACTGATTACATCACACGAACTGGAGTCCGATCCCAATGATGTCTGTCTTATTAGCAATAACGAAGTCGCTGTGAGTCTGTTATACGGTACGGTTGTAATCTTGTCATTGAAATCGATAGATGACGTAAAACTCGTCAAAACTTTAACGACAGAATTTCATCAATGTTATTCATTGGCAAAATGGAATTCAGACAAACTCGTTGTCAGCGGTAGAAAGAAAGACGGAATATTGTGTTGGGGAATTTTATCGATTAGAAATGGACGTCTTTACTCAACTTACGACATCTGTGAAGGAATAAGGACTCGCATTGCCATCAAAGATAACACCGTGTATATCTCGTGTCGGACTTATGACTCCATTAATAAAGGTGTTCATGTTTATGATCTTTTGAAACCAGAAAAACAAAAGTTTCTGTATCAACACCAGGAATTAAAAAATCCGGGGTCAATAATGGCTGACTGGGATTATGTGTACGTGTGTGACGGTAACTCTAACAGAATTCATCAGCTGACAGACAGCGGTCAACTAGTGACCATACACAGAGTGTCATCAAGACTGGATAAAATATTCTATGATGACCATCAAGGATTACTTTACACGACAAGCAAGGAAAGTAATGTGATAACTGTTTACAAAATGGAGTCTTTACATCAACCAGGTAATTCTATTTTTTTTACATCACACTACAACGTAAACTACATGCATCATTTACTTACATTTAATAATTCATATTTTGCCCAAAATATGATTTATGAATATTATAGTTATAACTTTACTGTAAGACAAACATGTATAATAGATGTAAAATAAAATAAAAGTGGAATAAATATTATTTTATTTTTCTGGGAGTCATAAAATATCAAGTGTATCATGCATGGTAATATTTATCGATTTTTAAAATAAATAAGATATTTTTGTTATTGTAAAATGTATTACAAATTGTATTATATTCAATTATAAATAAAACATTTTTTGTTTTTTTAATATTGATTACAAATTGTATTATATTCATTTATATTAATTACTGATTGTTAAATCGCCTGCTAGTTCGTTGTAACATAATTTTCATATAAAAATATTAAATCTGTATCGACTATCACAATGGCTGCTTGGCTGCAAAACTCGTATCATCACCAGTTCAGGGCAATGCACATTTTCCCAGAAGGTGGCGCTTTCATTGAGAAATCTTTGCAGATGACATATCAATGCACGCGACATGCACGCGACCGGATCTTGTTCAGCGGTTAGTAGCGTCTAAAATTCTCACGTATTTTGTGTTGATAACTGTTTATGGAGCGGATCTTTGATGATTTTGCATGGGGGTGGGTTAGGGTGGATTTATCAACGAACAAAATTAAATCGGATAACAAGATAGCTTGACAGTTAATTTTGGGTTGGTTTTTAAATAGTATTTTGGATATTCTTTGGTATGTAATACAATTCGCGCTATATTTACTACTATCGGTTCATACGTTTTCGTTGAAGGATGCAGTGTTCTTATATTGCAAACCGAAAAAGACGAGGCTGAAAATGGAGATATGGCTAGATGAATGAATATGGTTTAAGATTATAGAAATAATATTTTTAAATAACGGCCGACATTTATATGAAAATTAAAAAGTTAGATGTTGAAGTAATTATTTATATTTATCACACGCAAGCTTGATGTTTAAAAATGCAATGATCTGAAGGAAACAAAATCATACAGAGTGACAAAATGTCTTAGATTACCCACATGAACCGTTATATCATATTGCCCTCACTATCGTGCTGTATAATAGTATATAACGTCATATCTTAATATTTTGTCAAACATTTACATATACACATGGGAATTATTTAAATTTGCAACATCAATTTGAAATACAATAACAATGTCTAGTACATTACATATGTTTTGTTCAATTGTTGTCATTTCGAGATCATTCAATTATAACTTAAAAATATGTATATGGTGTAGACAGTTTTCTACATGATTAATCCATGTAGGAACATTTTAGTACCTGCATACAAAGCCACAATGATTCATATTGCTTTCAAGTTGCCCATAACTTTTACATGCACTGTATAGTAATATATATTGTGGGATTCATATGTAAACTGCAAACAACAATAAAAGTCCTTGTGGGTATATGTATAGAACTAATTTCAATAATTTTTAACAAATCAAACTGTACATCACTTTGGAACACAAGGTTTAGAATGTTTGGAGACTAGCCATACTTTTAAGCTTTATGTAACAATTGACTTCCCCATTTTTTTCTAGCACATGATATACCCAGATCTAGCTTAACAGTCTTGATATCTCCATACTTTATATGGGATATTGCCGTTGCAGTCAGTGGTCTGCATGTCTGTCCATCATTATATGAAAAATCTATTCATAATTAATCATTCACAATACTTGAAGAATTTAAATGAATCTTTTTACATTTGAAGGATAGATACCCGGTTGTTTTCAGACAAGGTTTAACCCTGAGACTGACTACTGGATAATTTAATTTGATGGGAAATGCCTGAAATATAGCCCCGCCCAGCTCCCCCCCCCCCCGACCCAAACACTCCAAGTATGATAATCAGCTTTTATTTGTTTTTGACCTATTGCTAGGAAATGTATTGAACATTCATTGAAGAAAAAGTTGTATCAAATATTTTAAAATTGATCTGCAGAGGACATTCATTGATTTCAATGTTCCAAATGCGACATGGTGTGATGATGCAAATTTGTTTGCCAGGAAAGTATTCAACTTGTACTGCTCCCCCCCCCCCACCTTTAGATAGGGATGTGTACCATGTGTTTCAGTGTGTCTGTCTATCCAGAGAGCACATACAAGAAATGTCAATCTAATTTATAAGTATCCTAACCATTGTTGGAAATTGTTCCCCGGAAGTGGCAGTTTATACTTTTCTTATTGTTGGCAATGAAGAGCAGCACGTTAAGGGAAGCCAGTTTAAGATGCACTTATTGAACTGGGCCATAAAATGCATTGCTTATTCTGAATGCAAGAGACCTGTATAGGCTCAAATTTGGCAGGCGGGGAACATTTTATTGGTGCCTGTCCAGTCTATATGTCACCAAAAGCACTTGGAACCGAGAAATCCAAACTTTGGCAGACACTGGAATCTTTAGGTTTGGCTCTTCAGTTTTGTAAGTTTGCTTTTTAAAGATAACATAATCCTAGCTATTATTAAAAGAAAACAATGTATATTATAGGAATTAAATAATTAAAGCTAAACTTTAAAGGAATTAAACTTCAAATTATTTTTAAAAATAAATTTTAATTCTCCTTATTTTGGCCCAAGTCATGGATGTAATTTGTGATGGACAAGATACAGATTGGCTTGCTTGCTCGTTTTGTCATTTTCATTTCCTAGACATCAAACATCAATCGGAAATTACAAAATAGCATAAATTTGTTGGAAAAATATGTACTATATAACCTACTGTTGACAAAACTCACTGCTCCTATTTTAAAAATAGTCATGATATGTACACTTTGAACTAATTGTATATTTTTGATCAGCTATTGCCTTAGATAGTACCTGATTTTCATAATTACCTAATACAAATTAGTTGTGGTACCGGAAAGTAGCATTTAGGTATTCCAACATTTCTCAGCATTGTGCATATTTCAAATGAAAATAATATCACCGTAAAATCTGCCCATCTTTAAGAAACACTGACACACAGTAACTGTCCATATTATAGAGAATATTACTAGAACTTTTTGAGTATCCTATATCAATAGATCTCTGTTTGAATCTTTTTTGATCTTTAAACATTGTGGTTTAATTTTCATTTGCGCAATTGGGCACCAATAAATTGTGTATGATGAGTTTTATTGGCAAACGATTTGTTCATGCTGCAGACATGGATAACAATGATATTGCTTGAAAACTCCGGTTTAGCTATGTAAAGTTTTAGGTTCATATTTTTTAAAAACAAAATATGCCTCGTTATTGATAATATGCATGTATATATACACAACTAATCCATTACATGAACAGGTGTTCCAATAGAAATTTTGAAAATGGATGACAGATCCATCCAGCTTTTTGAAGAGGCTCTAAAAGACGGAAAGGAAACTGTACACAGCATACGTATTATGATTGTCGGACACGTGGGTGTAGGTAAGACGACCCTAGTCAAGCGTCTTCTTGGAGAGGAGGTAAACATTTCCGAGAGACATAGTACAGAGGGCATTGATGTCTATGTCAATTGCTGTGATGTTTCTTTGTCAACCCATCAATGGACAAGGCGAACAAAAGGTATGTGGGCATACATGCTAATTAATGATCTTGATCTCTATATTTATGCAAATGCCACAAGGTGAAATGTATCACATTAAACTGTCCATTCATCTCTGTTTCACTTCTTCACAATTAGAACGTTTTCCACTATCTAATGTTACCAAATTTTGTAAGTAGTTTGCATTTTGGACAAGGAACAGACCTACATGTATCAAGTTCTGGTTTAGAAGGTTTAGAATCTGGATCAAGGTCACGGGCTAACAAAATTACACAGATTTTCAAAAGATACTTTAAGAAGTAACTGTTCCTCCTCATTCACTACTTTCACATATACACGACAAGGTGGAGTTTTTAAGTCTTGATATTTAACTTTTACTACGAGTATTTTATGTGCGTGCTATCACATTGCATATTTTGTTGTGTATAATTTAAAATATTGTACTTTCAATATTTGCTTTTACTCCTTCATTTACATGCTGAAATATATATAATGCCTGCATCCTGTATGAACCTTTTGGCTTTTAGTCACCCTCTGTTGCTAACCTGCTTTGTAACATAGCTCCATGGTGAGTGGTATTTGTAGTAAAACCATATAAGCCATTAACCAGGAAGCTTTGGTAGAATTGCCTGGGGGTTCAGGTTAGAAGTAGCAGCAGAGAGGGTGAATCAGACAACTTTTACAGGCGTCGATTAGTGTAATCTAAGGCTTCTTCGTAAATCGTAAAAAAAGGCGTCGATTCGATAAATTGAGGCCTCCTCGATGAATTCGTCAATGACGCCATTGTCGTTGTCATTCACCCTCTCTGCTGCTACAGGTTAACCAAATATTTGATCGAGTCTTTAGGATTTTACAAACAAACTAATCGCTAGCACCTCATCTTGTAGATCAATTAAATTATTTGACTGGTCGGTGAGTCGGAAATTAATTCTCGTTAACAAATTATTATGGCATCGCATGTAAACAGGATTAATTGGGTTTTCAATAATTAGGAATCCTGGAGGAGCTGTTGGTGCAAATGAATAAAGAATATATCCTTGCTGAGCTTGATTTGATTGCTCTAGATTAATTTGATAACTTCCTTCGATTGCATCACATACTAAATTGAGCGCAATCACCGTTGAAATATTTACATTATGCGGGGCAATATGCCTACCGCCACCATCTGGATCATTATTATATTTGAGGAGGACAGTTGAATCTGATTTTTGTAGCGCCTTGATATCGGTTCTAACAATTCTTGCTAGTTCATCAGCGTTGTATTTGGTAAACTTGAAATTACGCAGATTGTCTTCTGTGATATTGTAATCGGTTAGGAATCTTTGTTTATTGTCGCTGTTGTCATTAATTATTGTTTGAATAATTAGTTCATAGATATATTCCATGTCAGATATAAGTTGATTTATTATTTCAACGTGTTTTTGCGATCTTGTTTTCCGTAGTTGTTCTAGTTGTGTGTCATATAATTGTTTAATTTCATTAAAATAACCACGGACGTCAGTTAGCGTAAATGAAATAGTAACAGATGAGTCGGCTGTTCTTTTAATGATAAAATCCCATTGCAATGTGTCTTTGTTGGTAAATATAAATCTATTGGCGATTCTTCCTTTTCTTATATCAGATAAATTATCTCGATAACTGGGATTGATTTCATGATATGATTGTACGTCCGTGGTTAAGTCGGCGGTGGATATCTCCGGTGGTTTTTCAGGCCATCATAACACTGTTCTTAACGAGCTGTTATATATATATCTACAATATATCCCTCTGTGCTTATTTCGATCGACGACGAGAGCGTCGGTTCATGAAGTTTAATAGCTATTTTTGATTCTTTTTCCGTGATTGATTTTATTCTACGCTGAATTTCAGCATCGATTTGCTCAATTTGGTACGACCCAGTTGGTAACGAAACAGTTTCCCACTCTGGAGTACCATCGGGTTTATTCTTATACGAGAACACCAGTGCGTTATTGGGTTGCTGACCACCAAATGCAACCGATCTGATATTAGGCCAGCTATGATATACTCGTAATTTTGCCAGCGCGATCTCACGCACTGGAATCGGAGAAGGCAAGTTCACACTAAATTCAGGGTTTGTTGATGTTATTGATATCATGCTTGTTCGTATCGGAGTGGTATTCTCCGCGATTCGTTGAAGCAGTTCGAGTGACATTATTGTTAACGATGTCTTCAATTTCCAATTTCAACATCGTGGAGTTATACAACTGGGTCATCGTGGAAAATTCAACATCGGATATGAACGAATTATCTATTGACAGCGAGATCAACTCGGATAATTTCGAGTACGCGTCAAATACCACCCGGTACCGAGCTGTATAATCACTGAGTTTTTTCTGAGAACACGATGATAACATTTTAGTTATCGCGGTGACGACTGCAGCAATTGTTGTTGCCGCGGAGATAGCAATTGGAACTGCAATCGGAGCCATCATGGTCACCGTCGACAAAATAACCCCGGCACTGGCCATCACACCGGACACCGAATACACGGTGATGTCGATGATTGCTATGCTGCGTCGGTATTTTTTCATTTTTTCACGATAACGCTCAGAAAGCGATTTCAAGTTTGCGGAAAATTCTTTCACGGTATCATATCGATATCGATGCGATTGTGATACCTCTGGGATTATTATCGGTTCAATTGATTTCATTGTTATTTTAAACCCGCTAGTGTTTTCAATTATTCGATTATGTACTCGGATTTATGGTCGGTTGGGGGAATACCGGATACAAATTCTAGCGTCCAGGGTAGCGACTCCCTAATCCCTACCGCTGGCCCGTCGGATGTATTTATATCAATTCTAATAGGGGTTCTTATTCGGTCGGGCGCTTCGGGTATCATATCGTTTATATACGTCACTGTGTTAACAACGTTTATATACATCGCCGGGCCGACTTCCAAATCAAATTTACGGCGATGTATTATTGTAAATTGATAACAACCCGGTATACTACCAAATTTGCTGCGAAAATGTAAACTATTTTTATTTCCTTGGATCCAATCAAAGGTTCCACTGGCAACTGTGTATACGATGTTATCAACGGTTTTTGCACTTTGTGGAATTTTTACCTTATCGACGACGTCGCTGGCGGGGTTTTGTACCTTTTTAAAATTGTCTTTTAGTTTAAGAATATCATTGTAAATATCGAGATAACTTGTCTTGATTTCGTTAGTATTTATTGTCCTCACTGCCTCGTTGTTAAAAAAAGAACGATATCAGAAGGTATTTAAATTCATCGAGAGTTTTTAGTTTAAGAATATCATTATACATTTCGAGATAGCTTACATGGACTTCGGTAGAAATCATCATCCTCCCATCCCTCTTGCTAAAAAAGAATGGAACCAGAAGGTCGTTGATTCTAAGCCGTGCTTGGTTTTCAATATACCGGTTGATGTTAGAAAAATTTGTCGTGATATCTTGGAGGCTACTACCCTCAAAGAACTTATTAACAATTTCGCTGATGGGCTTTTGTTCGTCAATAGCTTTTTTAACTTCGGCGAGGGTTGGGCCTGTCAGAGATGTGGTTTCAGACACAGGTGTTCTCCCTAAAAATTTATCAACGATGGTGTTAAGTGTTATTTGTCTCACCATAAACATATTAATATCTTTGAGAGTCATCTTAGATGTAGCTGGGACACCAAAGAAATTATTAGCGACGTAGGCATTGTGAGTATGCTTGCCGATAAACTCGCTAATTTCAGCGAGAGTCATGCCAGCTACAAGCGGGGTTCCAAAAAACTTAACAATGACGTCGTTAGTGGGTTTTTGTACCTTTTCAAGATTTTCTATTAGTTTAGAAATATCATTGTAAATATCGAGATAATTTGCCTTGATTTCATCTTCATTCATCATCCTCCCCGCGTTCTTGTTAAAAAAGAATAGCGATAGAAAGTTTTTAATTTCAGCGAGAGTCATGCCAACCACAAGCGGGGTTCCAAACAATTTATGAACGATATTTTTGCGAAAATTATTATAACCTCGTATATAATCATCCAGCTCACGGCCGCGGGTGGCAATCATGCTGTCGTGGGCGTCATTTGCGTCAGTGATCGTAGAGACAAGTTCGCCTGGTTTAAGTTGTCCATCTTTGGAATACAGCGCAATAGAGTTTTCAGCGGCGTCGCGCTGCCGTATCAAAATGTCATTCACGGATATATTACTGCTTTTCAATTTACCCTGGCTATCTTGAAATACAACTATTTCGTTCGGGTCAACACTTGTTAAATTTAATGTCTCAGCGATTTCATCTTCAATTATTTTTTTTACATCTTCGATAGAACCCGCAGATGTTTCCGCGGTGGGTTCCGACATTGACAGAGATTGTACCCAAATATTAATCATTATTGTAAAGACTCTAGTGTTTTCAATTTATTGATTCTCTAAAATTACCTTGTAATTTCCCACTCGTGTATTTATTTACAACCAGATGAGGTGGTTTCTGTGACGATGAAATCTCCGCGAGGACATTTAATACTTCACGGCCGCATATCGGTGGATCATTTAATTGTTGTGTTGGCAGCGTGGAATAAAAAAATCGGAAACTCTTTGAGTTTCATCGAAGAATTTATATACCGCATAAACTCGCTTGGCGGAGCTAACCCATATGAATCGAAATAGACAATCCCACGCGGATCGATCGCGTATGCAACCCAGTGAGTTCCCGATCCGCTGCTGTTATCAAGATTGATGATACCGGTTTTAACGTGTTTAGGTTTTCTCGGTAATTGATCTCTCATAAAAACCAGTCTGAAGTTTTTTATCGCTATTTTTTTAGCAGCATCAATTAAATCAAAATTGGACATAGGGAGAATTGGGCTTTCAACTAATAAACCGTTCCTGGTATTCTCAGACCCTTTCCGCTGTACCATGAATACGGGGTTCCTGGTAGTTTTAGACCCTTTTCCTTTTTTTATATCCTTTCCCAGTTGCCTTTTTTAACACCATCCCTTCCGCGGTCCCAACGGCTCCCAACGCTGCCGCTTTCGCCACTGCTGGGGCAGCCGCTGCAATCAATGCTGGTATTGCAGCTAACAATGGAAATATACCACCTGATTTTATCATGTTCGCTATTGCAGCCTTTGAAAATACAGTTTGAACCCCTCTCTTATTCTTTAGCGCATCATTGAAATGTTTTATTTGACGATCCGTCAGTGATATTTTATGTGTACCGCCGGACATCTGCGCTGGTTTTAACGTTATTGTGGTTCCACATTCTTTAGCGGATTTTGATCGCAATTTCTTGACCTGACCATCAGTCAGCTTGACACTAACAACACTAT
Source organism: Unio pictorum (assembly GCA_030141615.1). NCBI lineage: Eukaryota > Metazoa > Mollusca > Bivalvia > Unionida > Unionidae > Unio > Unio pictorum. The sequence continues at coordinate 1,103,286 of JARLTB010000146.1, read as the reverse complement.
ATGTCATTTTATTGTAAAACATATTTATGCTTTCAATTGATCTAATTGGAAACTCTTCAAGTTTCATTTACATATTTTTGAAAATCATAGATTTTCCACTGGTGCATCAACGATTCTCATTCGTCCACCAACACCTTCTAACAACATTGATTTGTCTCTGAGAATGACAGCAACCGTTCTATAATTAGCAATAGCTCCACGAAGGACATTGGCTCTGAAGTGTATATCAACGACGGATTGCCTTGTTAAATCAAGATGTTCCAGCGAAAAGTAGTAGATCGGATACAAGTTCTTAAAATCATGTTGCGATATTTGCAAACCAGTATCTACATTTTGATCACGGCCCATATATGACAGCATACGATGGTACACGCGAGCAATATGGTTTTGACCGAAATTAAGTTGTATGTCTTCGGATGGTTCCTGCTGGCCATTTATTCTCAACGAGACATCAGTAACTCCTAATTGATCAAATATCATATGACTGTGCAATTGTGATTCCACTCTTGTCATATCCTGCAACGTGATAAATATATGACGTGGAGCTGAAACGCCTTGCTGTGATGCCAAGTTCCAAGTAAATGTACCATTGATATTTGATTGCTTAACATCTGTTGTTGTTGTTAGCCAACTTAGTAATGATTTGCCACCCGCATCCATAAATGATAGTAGTCGCTGTTCTGTGGTAATTGATGGGGTCATAACTGGCATCCACAAGACCAATTTAGTTAAAATGACTTTTCCAGCGTCAGCATCTGGATTTGCAGGATCCGCTGGAATTCTCCAGATTGCATCATTGTCACTGCCCTTTCGCACGAGTACTACTGTATGCTTCGCTCCATAAATAACTTTTCGTACATTTCTACAGAATTCAAATATATGATGCAATGGAATCGCACATGAAAACAATTTACGATGTCCTGCCAACATTGCTATTCGTGTTGCAGCTCCTAGATTGTACTGGGGATCAGTATTTATAATCATATTTTCGACATCAACAACAGCAGCGCCAGCATTATTACTTGGTCGTCGTACAATAAATTGAGTGGGTCCAGCAGTGTTTTTATTATCTTTTGCAAACATCATAGACGGACCTGCTGATCTTGTATAATCGTCAGAATATCTTGCTAACCCAATTCTTGTTGTAGCCACATCAACATCACGTTCTATAGACTCAATCTCTTTTCCGTCAATGAGATATCTCGCGGATTCAAATAGTGCCATGATACCATTATTGACTAAGCCGACTTTGGTACCATCTGGATATGGTGCGGGTACAGCAGGAGTATCAGTAAGTCGTACAAGTTCTCCTTCTACTTCGATAAACGCTTCAGCGGGTGGAAAGTATTTGCTGGTATCATGGACTTGAAGTTCAATTCGCATTCGAATATCTGCTTGTATTGCATGATAGGAATAAAATTGATAATCGCGGACGGAATCGTCCTTGCGTACTTGGGCTTCCATATCTAATGCTGGATCAGCTGTTCGTTTAAACATTATATTAACATACTAGTTTTTTCAATTGTGAAATTCTTTGTAATCATCGTCGTTTTTGTTTTCGTTTCAAACCACTTCCTGCTATCATGTTTGCGATATCATCTTGGTTACTGTTCGCCAACGACGCTAATTTTTCTTCCACTGCGCTATTTATTGCTTTGCTGACACTTGCAGGCATCATTGTTGTAGATGGCAGTACAACTGGTTGCTTTTTTCGTTGTCGTACCAATGATGTTATTTTATCTTTCGCGGCAGAAAATGCCTTTCCGGCAAGATTTCCAACGAAATCTCCGATTTTGCTGGTTCCCTTATCACGAATAATATCAATGGCTTTCATTGATAATTGTTTAGCTAACGGCGCCACCTTGGGAGCCATTCTTGTAAATAACCCCGCAATGGTATTGCCGAAACCATCTCCGTAATATGCTCTATAAACAGGCAATCGTGAGTTCACCACGTAGACGCTTACGGGTTTATCATGGTTGTGGTGTATAATTATCTTGTTATAAAACTAGTAGTTTTTCAATTAGTGATCAATCGCTGTAATAACCATGGGCGTCTCTGTGATTTTCAACTAATTCAGCAATGAGTTCTCGATATACATTAATGTCCATGATACCACCGGCAAATAATCGTCTACAGATATCAGCGGCCTCATTAATTATTTCCGGTGAGTTATTTCCGGCTCGTTTCCCTCCGATGAGAACTTCTAACCGTGATATATCACTGAGAATATTACCAGGACAAGTAACGCTAGTGTTTTCAACTATGCCGCTACCTGAATATTCATCTTCAGTTGAATCCTCTTCAACTACTACTAGATACATTTTATCTATTCTACTCAATACTTTGTCTTTAAAACTCTCAAAATCATTGCGGTTAGTGTCTGTGATTCTAAATCTATCACGGTTTGCCAGGTATACTTTTTTTTATCCAATTATCGTTGTCTTTTATATACCTTTTATACCCTTTGTTTACAACTCTTTCTCTTTGATCGAGTGAAAAATTCTCCGCTGTAAAGTTAATTAAATCATTGTCATCTTTAAAATTTTTAATTATTTTGTATGCATTGTATGTAAATATACTTTGCGGTGAATACATTTTTTCTATACTAGTAGCTTCTTCTCCCCCTTCTTCTTGTTTTCTTGCAGTAGCACCTAGTTCTTCTAGTACTCGCTCTTTTTTTTTGTTGTTGCCGTGAAGTAGTCACTATATCTACTGGAAGTGTTTCTAAAGACTTTTTTGTTTGTTCGGTCTCTGCTGCAATTTTTTCAAGCACACCAAGAACAGGCACTTCTCGTCGCTTGCCTTCCTCAGGAATATCTCCAAATATTGCTCGTTCAGTTGCTGTTTTCACATCTTTGGTCGCCTTAGTTACCGGGGGGAACAGTTGTTCACTTGACACAGAAAAGTCAGTCTGCGCTTGTTGTCGTTGTTGAAGTTTCTCACGAAGTCTGTCTCGAACCGGTATAAATTTTTTAATTGCTGATAGCCGCTCTCGGGCTAATCTAGTTGTAAGCGATTCACCTACCATATATTGTTTGTGAACTGAGTTTTCAAATGTGAAACTATAACAATTAAAAGCTGAGTTATTAAATAATGTACCATCAAGCTAACGTATCCATCTCGGACAAGGTTAAACTGTATGACGCTATCCGCGAGTGTTTCAGAAACAACATCGCTAGGGGTTTCAGAATTGTAATATCTGAAAACGGCGATGAACGATTTTTGTTAACGACGCGGCAACAACAACAACTACGTGAAAATGGAGGCGTCGCGGTGATTACTTGCTACCACAACCAGATCATCCAGTACTCACATAACTGCATGAGCAAGCCCAAACTGCTGAGTATCCTTTCAGGAGAAAATCCCATGTGAGTGTTACAAAAAACGCTTTAAAAAAATTCAGTAAAAAAATACTGAAAGCTTATTTTTTATAGTAATACTCACGTGGTTAAGATACTGGTTTTTCCTCGTTTAATATTTTTCTAAGATCACGAACTTTAGAACTAATTTCAGCTCGTTTTTGATACTCTTGGCCGAGCTTTTGACGTATTGCTTCAACGGTGCTAAATAGCGTTATAAATACATCAATGTCGTTACCGTACAAACAAGCATAGATGGACGTTTGAATTCCTTTCACGAGTCTGTACATCTTAGGTAAAACATAACGACCCTTACTAGACTGATACTCAATGTCTTCATATTCCGAGGCAATCCTGTCACAGTCGAGATCTTTAGATAATATTATCCATCTATTTTTTAAAATTAAAATTTCAGCAATTATAACATTTACATTTACATCTTTGATATCCATTATTTATATAATTATTAAAAAAAATGCAAAATAAATGGTATAAATTATTCATTCATGAGTCAGGCCTTTGTGTCTTTGTTAGGGTCTTTTCTTTTGGCTATCCATTCCAGATGCTCTTTTTTGTGACCCTAACACCGTTTCTATTAGCCGGTAGCCCATTCTGTGCTACCCTATGGGGTTCCTCATGTGAATGTAGAGCTTTTTGCATCAATTTATAACATTTATTTTACACCCAATTACTGTGACAAACACATAATCTCCGGCGAGGGGTCTAACTCAGCAAACACTGAATTAGATCACTCAGAAGGTATATGTTTGATTGGATGTTATTGTGGCGTGGGCGTGGTAAACCAAACCAACATGGCAACCCATGAAATCAAATTCATGGTTGCATGAGTTGGAAAAAACACCAACCCACGCTACCGAGAATGCAATAGCATGAGTTACAATGTTGGTTTGGCTGAGGGGGTCCGCCCCCCCCCCAATTAATAGAAAAACATCTTCCGTTTCGCCATCAAATAATGTATCTGCTATGGGGACCGAACACGTAGTAGTTGATAGATCTGTGTTTACAAGACAAACACGCTACCGTTTAGACTACTGAACCGTGATACAAAATAGAGCTTTTTAATATATATATATATATCTTCTGATTATACTTAACAATAAGAGGTTTTTAAAATAGACAATTTTACTGTATCCATCGTATTTAGGAAATAAAATACTAAGTATACACAAAACGAATAATAATTTAACTGTGGTGTTGTTTAAAATATAATGTAAATATCAGTCACGCATGCCTGCGTCAGTGACTGATCATACAGGGTGGGAAACAATTTATATATACTTAATTAAGGGTGGTATATTTCCTTGAATTACTTATTAATGCTGCAACATTTAAATGAGAAATATTTTAAATAAAACAATAATACAGTTGTTAAATAACAGCGTATATTTCCCTGTTCTAATTCTCTAGACAAAATGCATTATCGATTAAATCACAAAGAGCTGTCTACAGAGGAATTTTAACCAAGCTCTTCTGCTATGAAATCGACGACCTTGTTGATGGCTTCACAAATGAATGGATCCATTTCATGAAATTTGACTTCAGCCTTGTTGAAATAATGAGTGGCCCACCTACTTCAATGAATGGGAAACACTGTTCCGGCTGAGCGCATAGGTTTTGCGCTGGATTATAAAGAACGGTCTGTACTGAAAGTGTATTAATAGATGGTCTAAATAAATACAACTGTTTAAATGATGCGGTTTTAGCCAAGCGACAATAAAACGTTTTAGAAATTGTTAAAAAATAAAATTCTACCGAAACTATGTTATACTTCATTACAGTCACGTGTGCGGCGCGCCTAGTCAAGGTATACAGGTAATAGCAGACGACAAATTCCTTTGACGTCATAATACAAGGGAACTTAGTATGTAGAGTGTGAATTGCGGCGGATTTATCCATAAAGGATTTATCTCCCATGAATAGTTTCAGGTGTATACGAATTTTATTTTATGACCATTTTTTTTAGACAGAGCAGTTTTAATTATATTTTCTGCAACAAATCGTATTGAAGACCTACAAATGTCAAAGTATCTACTAGCTTTATTTATTGACTGAAATATTTTCTCCTCTTTGGTTTCTAAATCAAACGTTTTGACCCCCCTATGGCGTTTTGAGTGCCTACCAGCGTTGCTTCTTAAAAGGTTATCGCGCTGCGAGATGGATTGAAGATTCTCAAGACAATTATCAGTCTTCACGCCATTTATGTGATCAATCACAAAGCCATCTTTAATTAATCCGTGAAATGCTTCATAGATGGCTCTGTGACAGAGATACTTCTTACCCCCGGCTGTAAACATCAAGTATCCCATATTATTTACCCATCCAACAGGCCTTTTTAGTCTGCAATTTCTAACAACACCATCACTGGAGGCTTCGTAAGTAACAAAAACTGGATGGGGTCTGAAATCTTGGCTCATTTGTATAATAATACTACTTATCTAATTTATATCTGCTTTAATTATAAATCTCGATATAATCTTGATGGTTTTTTATGATTTTGTCATCGTTAGGGTCAATGACGGTATTTTTTATTCGTTTGTCGTAATAGCGTTTTAGTTCCCTGTATCGTTTACCCCCACAAGCAAGACACAACTGCGATTTTCCCCTTACCCCAGCCCCACATTGGAGGCATGGGAGAGGACCGAAAGAACCGTTGCGAACGCTTTGTAAATGATACCCACAGAATTCGCTTCTGCATGATTTGTTACACGGGGTTGTTGATCCAATCATTAGCCACTTGCAGTGATTCATTATACTATATTTTTCTATTTAAATACTTGTTTTAATTATAATATGAAGGAGTTCAAGAGATTATCGAAAATTAAGCCTTGGAAAAATCCTAAATTCATTGATTATACAATGAAAGAATTCCAAAGATTATCGAAAATTAAGCCCTGGAAAAATGCTAAATTCAATCTCGATAAGGAGTTCAAGAGATTATCGAAAATTAAGCCCTGGAAAAATGCTAAATTCAATCTCGATAAGGAGTTCAAGAGATTATCGAAAATTAAGCCCTGGAAAAATGCTAAATTCAATCTCGATAGAGTCTCTGATACACCAAAACGTCTAATCGGTGATAGAACTATACTAAGTAAAATCAGGGAGTGTTTTAATGAATTCTACCGAGACGGTGCAGCATACTGTTGGTCGACATTTCGAATTATTTACAAAGATGTCAATGTACCCAACATCGATGCTACTATGAACGATGAAAGAGCAGCTGAGATAATTTCACACCTTGGCCGGCCAAGGAGCTGGAAATTCAAGGGTAAATTGCAAAGCAATTCCCAACAGAAGTATTTTTTCAGAATAAAATTCATTATCGAAGTCGAAGGCAAATGGATTATCAGGGATAAATTTGAACCAATCCTCAAGGATAAAAAAACTGTCATTGTGAGTAGAGATTCCAAACCAGGAATTCTAACTGGAATTGACAAACCATACTACGAGAGATCTTATCCAGTAACAGCAATTGTTTATGGGATATATCCGTTAAATGATAAACCGGATATTGCAAAACTAGCTCCTATGAAATATTCTAGTTCACTGAATTGTGTGGCAACACGGGTAATGGAACACTTCACAAATGCATCCCGAGGAAATAAACTAACTGATTTGCGACGTAGGAAAATAACTGAATGGGAACTGACAGTGAAACAGCACGGTGCAAAGATTTCTGATATAGCTAAATTAGAAACATCATTAAGATTCCCAATATCAGTAACGACAATAACCGGAGAAGTATTATACGAACCGAAATATCAATCACAAGGAGCGCCAATACAAATTATTGATCATAACAAACACGCGTGGACACCTGCAGTAACAATATTTCCACGACATAGAACCGTGAGATATATCCCTAAGGAGTTCGTCGGGGATGTTTTTTATAATGAGAAATTATTCGATGCTATTCACACGCTGTGTAAGGATGATCCTGTGTCAGTGTGGTTACTTAGAAGTGATGAAGATCCCGAAATAGGATTTGATCAATTTGTAAGACCAAATGGTGAATTATATCGCATTGAAGAATTAGATAACAGAATGAGAAAAATCGCTAGTGATTTTTCACCGGAGAGTTCCCATGAAAAACTATTAACGGATAGCTTCACAATTCCATCAGTGGTAGCTCACTTCGCAAGAGAAAAAACTCATGGCGTCCAACACAAAGTGATTTTCTCGAGGACGTTAAATTGAGTTGCGTCGCATTTAGTCATGGAGGACTGTGGAATACGAAATACCATCGTGGCGGTATGATTTCAATTGATATATCCGCGTGTTATCCTGGAAGTTTTCTCGGGTATGGAGAATGTAGTAACTATTTTAAACGATTTGGACACCCCACACATGAAATGACTCGTGTTGCGATTAATGGGCCATTACCTGATTTTGATTTAACCGGATTCGCTCGTGTGATATCATTTGAACTCGCTACAGGGTTACATCCGTGTAGTTATATTTGGCTTGGTAGACATATATCTGAAAAGGCCTGGATGCCAATAGTGTTACTACGATATATAATTGATTGTGGTATGCTAATATCGTTGATTATTTCCGAAGCTATTATATGCTATCGAGCTCAGAAAGAAGTTTTGCTACCACAACCCGATCTAGATCATATAATTAGCGAACAGCGAAAACAGTTTCCAGATTTCAATGAAGAACAAAAATCATGAATTGGTCTAAGAAGTTATTTGAAATTAAAAAAGAACAAGCAAAAGATTTTGGACGAAGAATAATCGGTAAATTTACCCAAGGTGGAAGATACGACAATGCAAAATATTCTTCGCGGTTGATCATAGACATCGCTGAATACGATTTTATTGTAACGGATTTAACGAAACAGGGAAAACTTGTAACCCGTAAGGATGCTTTTCTATCCGATGGAAGACGATTAGGTACAATTGTTACCTAATGTGATGGATATATTAAACAATATACGCATTTGAGAAGTTCTATGCTAGCTTATGCTTCTATCAATTTATTTTCGATGATAAATAGATTTCCTAATACCGCAGTTAGAGTAGCCACTGATTCTATGTATATACACAATAAATACAAATCAGATGTAGCTAAATTCACAGATCCGGAGGCAAATTGGGGATCTTGGAGATTTAAAAAGGAAACGCTACATGAGTATTGTGAATCGGCAGATATTACCATGGATGAAAGGTACTTAAAGTGTGATGAGATTCAATCAGAATTTTCTAATGCACCACTTGTATCTGATCCAATATGTAGATACAAGACAGTTTATTTAAACGGTTGTGATGGGTCAGGAAAGACAACTCGTGCAATTGAATTATATCGTCGGTCAACCATGATTGTGTTAACACCAACTCACAGACTCGCCAGAGAGATGAAACAACGAGGGGTAAATGCCCGTACCTATCACAGTTTTTTTCGATGGAAGGGTGACAAATGGACTCCTGATCGAATGGGTGATAAATTCATTCCTGAAATCATAATCTGGGATGAAATATGCACAGTGTCATTAGATGTATTACAAACATTTCTCGAGTGGTTGTTAAACCAAAACACAAAGGTCGTCATGTGCAGTGATCACGGCCAACCACCACCATTTATCGGTGCATCCCCACATGAATGGCTAAAGGGTTTTGTATACTATTATGAAGAAATTAATACCGACCATAGATCACTTGATGAAAAATTACGAGAATTCAAAGCGCTAATTAGATTACAACCGGATAAAATCCAATGTGAAATAGCGCGTGAAATAATTTCAGAAACTCCCATGAATAATTTTTGGGAAATGTGGAGACCAAATGATTTGATAGTAGCAAGTAGAAAAATAGTCAGAGACACACTTCAGATGAAGTTATTTGAAACGCATAAAAAAAAATTTGCAACACTTCCAGTACCGTTGTGTTATAGGCCTTCGGATACACGAAAGCAGAATATTGAAGTTGATATTCCAGGGAAGAGTGAAAAGCAGATTCTCGTGTTAAATGATATTGTGCTGGTTGATATCAGCGTCGTCGAAGATGCATTGCGTGCTGATAAATCCCCATGGACGTTAGGTTACGCAGCGACAATACACTCTTCACAGGGATTGACTATATCAGATACAATTGTTTGGATGGTGGATAATCACATCGAATGGTCGAATTTAGTCTATCTTGCAGTATCCAGAGTACGAAGAATAAATCAACTTCGAAGAGTTGTCCTGGATGATAATGGCACTACAATGGATGATGCTAGCATCGTTGATGTTAAAATTAATGGTAAAAAACTCTCCAGTTACAAACAACAAGACAAAAAAAAAACAACGAGAATTTGACATTGATGCTGAATTAATAATTACGCTGAAGCAACAACAGAATAATCACTGCGCGAGTAGCAATTGTATAATGCGTTGGCAGTATTCGGATAAAGATCCTCGCCAATTTACCGTAGACAGAAAGAATAGCAGCATTGGTCATATCAGAGATAACGTTATGCTGACTTGTCTTGACTGCATCAGACGAAGGGGGTGCTAGTTAAGACCACGCGGTGGTAATTGAGTATCCTCGGGAATTACCTGTAGTTATTGTCGAGTAAATCCTCGCTGAGGAGCAGTTGAATCCAGTTTATAGATTGGAGGTCTACCAGTAGATCGTATTATACCGGATATCTTATGCGTAGTGACGCTCATAATATGATCGGTAGCTCTTTTTTTACCACCCTCAAGCTCTCCTGGTTCGTATAAATACCTAACAGTGACATTACTACCAAGAATTGGTACTTTGAAATCTTTTTGTGAAATTCCTTGGATTTCCATTTTTGGTATAGACGCTTTCTTAATCGCGCTGACAGGTTTCATGTTAATTGTTCTAGTAATCTCGTTATTGAGCGCGGTAATCACAGCTGGTAATCTTAACCCATTCAAGGGATCTTTTATCCTGAATAAACTCCTTCGCGTATTGATATCCAGATATCCGTTCAGCAAGAGTCCGATTAAATCGTTCAACAATTGCCTGATCGCGATGTAGCGCAGTATGCCCTCGTCTGATGGTGACATTGTGATGTTTCATCGCTGATAAAACAGCGCCTTGAAATTCCTTGCCAGGATCAACTTGTAACAGATTTGGCCAGCGTAGTGGGCCTCGTCGATAAATCTTTCCAAATGCAGAAGCAACTTCAAGTGATGATTTTGTTTTTAGCGGTTCTGCTTGTTTGTATCGACTCGCAACGTCAACTACGGTTAGCGCGTATTTGTAACCGTTGTCATGTGGTAAAAACAATAAATCAGCTTGATGAACTTGATTGGGTCCGGTAACATCAAAATGCGAGAAATTGATTTGTTTAGGGCGCGGTAGATAAATTTGCCATATAGCCTGTTTGGATAACCAATTAGCCGCAGTGGCCTTTTTCACTTTTACGGCGCTGGCGAGTTTACTGATTGCTGCTTTACCCCGCCAGTATCCTTTTGGAGAATAATAAATAGATTCCATGTTGTTATTAATTACCGGCACCTAACATCAATTTGCCTTTCATAGCCGATTTTACCAACCACGAAGCCAATTTTTCTTTCAAACATTTATCAGGAATAGCATTTAACGCATGAATTAATTTCACATCCGCGAGATGTCTATTTTGAAGATTGCTGCTTTTATATGCAACATCATGAGCATGACACGCCTTATCAATGGCGTTTATCGGATACTCGCCGGGTCGGGGCAGATTTTGATCATCAAGTCTGATATCTAATCGTGTTCCGGGGTCACAGTAGCTATATCCTGGAGGGTGCTTTTCTCCGGGGTACTTTGCCCATGGGGTTCCAGGGACCTTTGCCAATTTGGCTGCGATATCACCTCCTCGTTTTTTTTAAAACATTTCCGGATTTCATAGAAATAAATCTAAATTTTTTTGTACCACATGTTGCACATCTACCAGTAAGTGCAGATCTGTTATTTTTAGTTGTAATCGTCGTCACATCATTTATGCTAGTACGCGTTTTACACTTCACACAATATAGATCCATAATTTATGTATAGAGATATGGATATAATTGATTTTTCAGCGACTAAAACAAGAGAACCAGTTAAGCATCATGCAGCGCTACCAAACTCTATCCGCGCAATTATAATCGGGCCATCTGGATCCGGCAAGACGCAATTGTTACTCAATTTAATAATGAAATGGATGAAGTGGGATAAATTGTATTTAGTTGCTCCTAGCGTAGATGATCAACGATGCTATGAAGTGCCAAAAGATTTTAATGAAAACGCTTCAGAGATTGCTGGCGAGTGTATTATTGAATTTATTACCGATATTGACGAGGCACCATCAGTAGAAGACCTCAATGGAAGTATCAACAATTTAGTTGTATACGATGATGTCATGTTAGATAAACAAAAAAAACCAGCTAGAATATTTTCCCGAGGCAGGCACAAAAACACTGATGTGATATATGTCACTCAACGCTACACTCAGATTCCAAAAGTGATCAGAGATAACTGTAACATTCTTGCTGTATTCAACGGCGTTGATACACATACGCTACGAAATATTTGGCAGACATGGTGCTCTGATATGGACTTCAATCAATTTAAAAATTTCTTTAGTAACGCTCAGTCGACCCCGCATGGATTTATAACAATAAATTTACATGATCCTCGGACACGATATCGTATCGGACTCGATCAAATATTTGGTTAACCTGTAGCAGCAGAGAGGGTGAATGACAACGACAATGGCGTCATTGACGAATTCATCGAGGAGGCCTCAATTTATCGAATCGACGCCTTTTTTTACGATTTACGAAGAAGCCTTAGATTACCGAATCGACGCCTGTACAAGTTGTCTGATTCACCCTCTCTGCTGCTGAAGGATTGTATGTACATGTACTCATTTTCGTGCCCATATATGTGTGTATGTTGTTGGGTTATCATTCTTAATCATGGCTAGAACTAGTTGGTAGTCGACTAGCCCAAGTCTGGTAAATTTTATGTCTATTAGTTTTCGTAATTTCACTTAGTCTAATGGCTGTTTAATTTTGTTATGTGTTACATTGCTTTGATGGAAGTATTCACTAAGACTGTGCAGGACATGTCAGTTTCTGAATTCTTGCCACAAAGAAATTTGTTAAATCCTAAGTTTGTGGCTAACCGAAAGACCAAACAATATAATTTTAATGTTGTATTGTTATTATTATTATTATTATTATTATTATTATTATTATTATTATTATTATTATTAGAGAGCTCAGAGGTTATATCTGCTATCAAATCAAGACTCTCTTTCCTCAACCAGTAGTATTGTACACCATTAAAAATGGACCCCTCATTTAAGTAAAACAATGAATGCGGGCATTTGTTTGAATACCAAAATACACCAAGTACATAACTATGTTTAGTTATGGTTAAGCTCTTAGCCATTACGTATTCAGCTGGCATACGACAACACACGAAATATCTAAATCCAAAAGTCTTTGGGGGGGGGGGGGCATCATTTTTTGATGTATGCATCCTCTATACCACATCTTTACCAGGAAACAGGTTAAAAAATATTTTTTTTCATTGTTTTGATCTTTTGCTTTTTATTTGAAGTTGCCTTATTCCATTTGTATGTGGTATCACGGGTAGGCATCTATTCTAGCCTTGTAACTTTGATATGAAATTTATTTTCTAAGTGCCCAACTGTGATTTCTAGTGGGATATTCAAGGGTAAATCTGATATATGTAGTTCTTCTGTTTTCTTGATTTTTCTCAAGAAGGTTGCTGGTTCTTTAACTATAGCTATGTATCCTCATTTTGATACTTTGACTATAGCTATTTCTCCTCCTATTAATAATTTCCCATTTTGTATTATAGTTTTATTTCCTACAGGCCTCAATATACATGTATATTCTCGGTCTCCTTTCCTATTTAACCCTTTCTACTAATTTGGTGAAGGTTCTGTTTCTTACATGTAATGCAACCATTGCCAATGACATTGTAGGTCATATTTCTATTGGCATTGGAGACAGACAGATTACTCTCCCATATCCCTTTTTCTAACAATATTGTAAAACTGTCCATAGCATTATTTCAATATTAAATATGTATTATCTTTGTATTCTGTCACTGCATATTTGCACAGATTGCTTTACTGCTTTCAAACTTTTTAGTCCTGCACATGCATAGACTTACATCAAGTTTTATTTGAACATTCATTAAAATATAAATTCTAAATGTATTTTGCATTTTCTTATCTTGTTTTTATTGGTTTGGTCACTCACAGCAAAGATCCCCTAGTGCCAAATGATTAAAGAATTGTATGTGTTTCTGTATCCCCCATAGTATGTTGTTTGTATTTTGTAAATATTCAAAAAGAATTTGCATTAAATTTGAAAGGATTTTGAAACAGGTTTAGAACACATTCTTTCTCTAGCGTAACATTAAATCTACAACCCAGCTGAGTAATTATATGATAGTTAACCTTGCTAGGTGTATACTGTATTATATTGCATGCTATCCATGTATTTCTGTTTGGACCGGAATGATAGTCAAATTAAAATTTTAGATTTGTCTTAAGTTATAGAATAACCTATCTTAAAAACAATTACTAGTGTCCACCAGGGAGGTCCATGGCTAGCATGTGGTGATGGCAAGTGGCTCCTCAGACACAATTGTTCATACACAAATTCACTTGCAGCACCTTGTAACCTTGGATGAAACTCATCTAATTTCTCATCCGATGTCCACCTCTGCGAATTGGTAACTTCTTTAAATCAATTGAACCACATCTTCCAGCTGTCTGTTACAATAAAGGTTGGTAACTTGGGTTTTGCTGCTTCCATCACTTTAAAATTACATTCTGTATAGATATTTTATTTTAATTACTGATGCGCAGAGTCCCCGTGAGCATTTCTTTATCTCTAGTCCAAGTATAACGCCAGTATCACGAAGACAGACAGATAATGTTTCCTTCAGATTGGATGAACCACTCTGATAACCCAATACATCGGCTGTAGCAGGCATCATAGTGATGCATTGCAGCTGTAACTTGGGAAGTAGGATTGTTACTGATGTCAACTGAACATTGAGCAAAATGATTGTCTATTACATGATCTTGCATCCGCCATCATTGTACGCATTTATAATTAGCATTTTTTAACAAAACCATTATCTAATGTAAAACAACTTTATTAGACGTTTATGATTTTATTATTGTGTTTTTTTTAGATGTTGTAGGGTTAAGATATTTATATGCATATTGAAAAATGTGTTCCTTTTTGTGAGATATTTTAATGGGCTAAGAATTTGATCCTGATCTGATCAAAATTATGAGAATGTAGTATTTTAAGTATCTTTATTATTTTGAATGTAAGTTTATGACAGCGAGTCTTTGAAATATTCTGGAAATTACTGAGTTTCAAAAGTGAAGGGTCCAGGACTCCTTAACCTAAACTTGTGTTGAGAGGATTTAATTTGGCAGTTTAACCAGTTTTATTGTGTTATATTTCCTGCTCAGAGGCTTGCTAGGGTCAAAATTGACTTGAATCAAGATTTTCTTTAATAAGTAAGTTGCTGCCTATGATTCAAGTTTAAATGACCTTTGCATTTCGTAATCAATGTTTAGTATTGTTTAAAGTAAAGTGTTGACTTTTATTTTCTAGAAAGTTATTGTTAAAACATGTGATAACATATTTGGTTACTTAAGTCACAATGACTTACTTTTCATGTTATTTTCATCGTTATGTTTAATATTATGTCCATTATATTTCTTGTTATGTTCATAAATTTCATGTTATGCTCATCATTATATTTTATGTTATATCCATCATGATATTTCATGTTATGCTCATCATTATATTTCATGTTATATCCATCATGATATTTCATGTTATATCCATCACAATATTTTATGTATAACCTCTATTTGGTCAGAGGGTGAGGTGATTTAGAAATGAACAGGGGTTGCAAATGCCTTTATATATTTCTTGTTTTAGAAATAAAACATACCATGGTCACATGCGCTTGACTTGTGCTATGGATAAATTATGCACTTACCTACCTACCCTAATTTTAAAACCAATGCACTTTGAAACACAAACTTTTTCACCTTATTTTAGATAGCCAGGCAATTACAAGAAACAGTTACTTTACTTTCAAGCGACAGTGGCTGATGGGGGTTTGATGGTGTGTTCTTCTCTATATAGAGATATCCATTGGATCTGTTGTACAATATGGCAGCCATATTTCATATCTTAAAAATGGTTCTAAGATGGCGCTCTTCTGTTTTGTATTTTATATTAGGTTGGAATTTTAATGAAAAACATATCCCTAGTTTCCCTAATGGGTTGTACTGGCATGAATACAACTTGGTCTTACTTAAGATGTGCATGTTTCGAGAAGACTTAGTTCCACCTGGTCATTTTCACTTCATGGACTTCAGAGTTTGATTGTAAGAATAGAGCAGATAACTGCTAATAGTGTACTTTAAATTAATTCAGGCCGATTTTTGGGAAAAGGGAGCTGTCATGTATTAAGCTGCGGGCTTATATCATGTACAATTTCCACAAGTATAGTATCAAAAGAAATTGCAGCCATTGTATGTGAAAGTAACAGAAGTAGAGCAACAGTCTCTCTATGCAACATGTTTCAAATATAAACAACTTCACTTTACACCCACCACTATCTAAGAGGCTGATAATATCAGTATAATGTCCCCATAAAGAACACACAAGTATTATTATTGTATGATTTAATTTTGGATCTATGGCTGAAACATTTGCTGCAAGCATCAGAACAACCCTGTTGAATAATTCTCCTGTAGTTCCCTCCACAGAACAGTATTTATAAGAATCAAAGTCCCACACAAGCCCAGCTCCCTGCCTATTATGTCAAAACGTGAGGGATTTTAAAAATGCACATTGTATTTTATCAACATTGCAACCAGTATTTTGCTGAAAGACTATAACAACCAATTGTTCTCCACTTTATATTCTTTCTTTTTGACTGGCAGCAGTCCATTATACAGTGGGGAACAATTTGTTGGTTACTGACAGACATCAACATGAAATGTCTAAGAAGATTTCATCAAAGGATATATATGGTCTTTTTTTAAAATACCGCAGGACAACGTTCCTTTGCATACCAGGGCTCAGTAACATCGAAAGAATTGCCAATTGAAATTAGACATAAACACAGTGATCCCTTTCAAGAGTACTCTTAAAATTCAACTCTTTTGGCTACAAGAACAAACTTGAAAACCTAATGATGTTTCCTATCTTAAATATCTTCACCAGTTCTTGTTTTCTTAATTCATGGTGTTTTGTTTTTTGTAGTCATATCATTATATATGTTGTAAAGTCTTTAGAGCTTCGAAAGATTAGGCGCTATACACAGTTCTACATTTATTGCAGATATTTATGACCAGAGCCACTGTAAGTTTTCACTGGATGAAGTAATGCCCTGTATGGGTTTCACCTTTGGTGACTCCGTCTCGGAAAATTCAATTTGATTGTTGACCGAAGATTAATTCATGATCAACTCATTGGCCCATGGAAATTCTTTCATTTTTACCTGAAGGTGGGACAGAGAGTAAATTTTTGAGGTTACTTTTAAATGGACCCAGATACAATTGTTTGTTAGTTTAATTTCCCTTCATGATTAAGTGTCTAAAAGACATGTTTTATTGGCTATACCAGCCTCACCTGTTCAGAAAAGTGATAATCGGACTTCATTTTTTATTTGCATATCAGACCCAATATTTCATTGTGTCTTTGCCCCAATTTACTCCAGATCGGAAACTTATCCTACCTTTGTGCAAATTTTAAGTGGTAAACATGATGTGTTAGTTCGTTCAATGAATCTGCAACAGGGTGCCAATATGTGGTCAAAATATTTGTCAATGACACCCACATAAATACATTAGGCATTTGTATTTGTGCAATGGGCAGAAGACTGGAAGTTAACAGTACCTAATTACCTATACATATTATATGAATTGATAGCACATGTACAAATTAATTGCCAAATATGACAAATGTTACATACTAATTATATTAAGTAAATATTAATGCATTTTATTGATGCCTCTGCCAATGAGGTACATGTGACAACAGACAGGTGGTGAGTAGCTTGGTATTAACTTCGCAACTGCAGGACTTGATCTTGTAGTGACTCTGGAGGAGCATAGTTGCACCATAAAATATGAGAAAAACAAACAATTATATGTACTGTATTATGCTTTCGAATTTCATTACAACTTCATGTAAAGCAGAAATTAGCTGTGTTCCGTGTTCCTTTTGATTTCAGATTCAGAACAGGATTATAAACTGCAGCGCCTTGTCAAGGTCTTAAATGAGAATTACGAATCAGGGGGAAGGGAAGTTGATTCGGAACTAGAAGAAAGCTCTAATCAAACGGAGACAACTGATGGCAATCCTATGAGCCATGATGCTGATGATGACAAGAATACAGAAGTACTATATTGCCGTTCTCAACAGCAGAACATGGACCAGAATCTTTCATCTACATCTAGTCTACAAAAAGAAACTTCGTCCACTGTAGTTCAGAGCAGTCTCACTCAGTCTCAAATAAACACAGTGCCTGGATCAGAGCTTGGAGAAAATGTTGCCAATGAAAATTACAAGATGGATCCATTAAGGGAAATGTTAAAATTGTTGCAACAAAATCCCAATAAAGCAAGAGAAGATATAAGCAAACATGCACATTTAACAGTACTGGACTTTGCAGGGCAGTATGCCTTTTACACGACACATCAAATGTTTCTGACAAGACGAGCCATATACCTCCTAGTGTCAGATGCCAGTAGAGACGTCAGTCATCTAGTAGAAGACAAGTGTTACATTGACATTAAGGGCATAGTGAATTGTAAAGTTCGTGGTGAGTTCTTTGCTGTTTTTACCTAATTACACCACAAGGTGTGTCATGGTTGTTCCAGATTTGCTGATGCTTTAACATTACTATCATTCTTCTATGAGAAACAGGTTTTCTCTCAGACTAATGATTTAAAAAAAAAATTTCAGAATTTTATAAGGTAAAACTGCACCCAACAACAAGTATTTTATTATAAGCCACTGTTTTTAAAAATTTAATTAACAGCAAGTCGATTTACTAATAAAGAAATATGTGACACCTAATGAAAATGAATTTCCATTGAAGCTGGTGGATGAAGTTGTTTTGGTCAATTCTACAATTAATACTTTAAAGGATAAGAATAAAAGTATGATATTGCTTTAAGGACTATTTGGGTTAATTTGAATTGAGGCTTCATATATTGTATTATAAATTTAGGTAAATGAAACAACATTGTGTCAGGGACTAAAAATAGGTATTGGTTATAAAAATGGCTTGCCAATAAGTACATGTACTTCATTCTGTCATTGTTTACAGAATCACTGATATTTGTATTTTGACTTTTTTCAGATCTAGTTGAGATATGGATGAATTCCATCCATTCATGCGCACAACCTGACAGGGAAAACTTGAATTCTGCAAATTCCGATACGTTGTCTTATAATGTCCTCCCACCACCAGTTATTTTAGTGGGGACACACATTGATCAAATTCCACAGGTATTTAAGTTTTTCAGTACCACCTGGAAGGTTGTAACATTTTACAAATTATAACCTTCTTCTGTCAATAATAAGACTCTTCTTGATTGCATGAAGCTGCAGTATTATGAGTGTCAGGAACAGGATAGTTTTATATTTGCTTTGACTCCTGATTTACACAAGCCTTCACTGATTCGAACCATGGAAGTTTGTGAAGTTAACTAGTAGTGGAATAAATATTAATTCATTTCTAATAGCATCATTATCACAAATGTGGTCGGGTACGCACTACAATGTTGTCTTCTTGAAAGATATATTATATAATGCTTGAAATACATACCTTAACACATTAACCCCAGAGGTTTTTGTTGTTTCTACATGAGGTGTGAGTAGGAAATACATGTTGGGGACTATTTCTGAATATATCCTAATTCATTGACTTCCAAGCAATTTTTCATTAACCTAATGCCTAGGTTTTAAATCATTGTTTTCCATTGGTTATTTTCCTCGCGCATGAGCAGAAGGGACCAAGTTGGATTTTTTTAATTTACTTTGCTTGCTTTACGGACCCATCATTATTGTATGGAGACCACTCTTTATTAAAAATGCCCACCTTATCCTATTTTTTGCACAGTAGTTAATGTGTTAATAAGCTCCATTCATCGACCTCTTTGACAACTCCTATGAAACTGGAATAAATGTAACAGCAAATACAAGCCAATGAATCCCACGACTCTTTGTCAATTTGACTCGTTGATCTTGTCCCAGATGGATTTTATGCATCCACAGCTCCATACCCAATAAAACTGGACAATAAATGCAGCCACCCAGTTGAATTGACGTAATATCTTCACAAGTTCTGTGAGCAGACTCAACCTTAACAGACTCTGAAGGGACCTGATTTATAAACATTCCATCTTTTCATTTTCCCATAGACAGGATGTTTGTATAAGTCATGAAAGGAGGTCTTAAGACTACATCACTTGCTTTTCTAAGGATGGGTGTATTCAGCCAATGGTGTTTTACTCTTTCCTAGAATGATTTCCTCTTCCCAATATCCCTCTTGTTGCTGTTTTTTTTTTAATTATTTGATGGCAGCACTGATGATGGATTGGTTGTGTGTGGGATTTATAGCAGAGTACCTAGCTTCATTTCTGAAAACATTTTCCACTATCACAGATTCCCATTTATTTTCACCAATGCAAACAAATATGACTTTATATTCAATTTTCTGAAACATAGAAACTAAAAAGTCAGGCAGAAAACGTTTTGGACAGTAATCTGTTGGACATACTGAAATGCATTGATTTATTAACTGAAGTTTGTTGTATGATGATGATTCGTTTAACTGCTATAGAACAAAGTGAATACATACTATTGAATGACAAATACAGAAGGAGCATAAACAATGGGGCGAAGAAAACCAGTCCACATTTCTGAAGTTAGAAATTAACTGCATTATTTTGTACTAATTACATCATTTTCATGATGACCCAAAACATCTTCATAAATCTCATATTTCTGTTGTGATAGTAAAATTAAAACATGGTCATACCATGATTATGTAATAAACAGCTTGAAAATCTTACCTGGAGAGGGCACCTCATATGCAGGAATTAGCAGGTTTGAACCCCAACCGAGTCATACCAAAGACGTATAAATTGGTACGATAGCAGCTGCCATGTTTGGCGCTCAGCATTAAGACGTTTGTTTTAGGACTGGTTGGCCTGGTGCAGTGTTAAACAAATCTGATAGCCTAATGCCTGGGACCCTACTAATTTTAGTTCGATATGATTTGCATGTTTAACTTTTTGAGAAAAAAAAATAGTTTGCCTAAGAAATGTTTGATTAAGCTGATGTAATGAGTAAATGAATTTTGATATACATGCTCCAACATGACACAGTCTAAATCTGATTACCACTGTCCAATGTGAAATTGAGATCTGATTTTAATAAAATGGAAGCTTTGCTACAAATACGAATTTGTACTCTCCAACCATCTGACATGGTCATGTTTCTGGAAAACACTGTTTTCAGTAATCTTTAAAACAAACAGAAACCAAAAAAAAAAGAACGCAAACAATAAACACTATTGAGTCTATGTTCTTTCCATGTAAAGAGATGATACATGCATGTGCAAGAACAAAAGTTATTACATATTATCACCTTGTATGAGAATATTTAATCGGTTATGTATTATATTTTTAGAAGTTTATAAACTGTTATTTGAAGTAATATTTTACTGCATACAATAGAACGCAAAGCATGATCATTTAAGTTATGGGAATAGTGTAAAGTGTAATTAAATTTTATTAATATTTATACTTAAATTTTGCTCTTAGAATATTAAAAAAGGGGAAATTTTGGGTGTGTGGATATTAAAAGGCAAAAATGGGGGAAGTGACTATGGACATATATATATATGGAAAATAAACTGGTTTGGCATAAATGGAGACGCAATTTTGTTTGTAGAGAAAATCAAACATCATTCAGTGATCATTCATGGGTTTGAAACTAATAGGTAACAATCATATTATTTTTAATTTGTTTTCACTATAGTACTGTTATAAGGATTTTTAAAAAATTGTGAATGATGTTTATTCTTAACATTCTGACTTAAAAATTGTTAAAGCTATATTAAACATCCAACACACACACACATACAAACACACAAACACATGAAGGATGCTTGTTTTTATACACAGTCAGGGACTTTGTCTCCAGGTCAACTTCCTTTCTGAAAGCCTGCAAAGTTACGCAAATTAACCTTACCTTTATCTTAGATTGTAAAGGTTCCCGTTAACTAGGCTAGGGTGGGGTTGTGTTCCCATTATTATTTTGAATTATTACAGAACACCCACCCTGGCTCGTTTTTAGTTAGAAATTGAAGACGTGATAGAGAGATGCAAAGCTCTGAGCTAACAGTCAGTGATGCCGACAAGAAAATTACTGAATACACAAAAGATGAAATTCAAATATACATCAATTTAATATTATTCAATAACAGATCGTAATTTCTCAAATGAAATTCAATATTTCAAACCCTATCACTCGTCTTTCACTTGACTACGTGACGGCCTATTTCATCATTTGACGTAGTGTGATAGAGTTTCCTCCAGTCATGTATTCCTACTCAGCTGTAGTATGCTTTATCTGGACTGGTACTCCAGTTCCCCTCCATTCCATCAACTTCTGCCTCCGTTTCTCTACTTTTCTCGTTTCCTAGAGACTCGGTACCAACTGCACTAGGGTATTTCCTCTGTCTTCTACAGCTCCTCTGGTCCCTAAGAGCTTCCTCTCTGATGTTCCTTTTTAATTCCCAGAATAATAAAGTTTTCCGCCAAATTTGTATGACGTCAGAGTAAATTATCTTCCCTTATAATTTGTGCAAGTTGGTTTAGCGACTATCAAAATTTAGTTCTCAAGATACTGGATTTAAGCTTGCAATTCTAATGGTGGCCATGCCTTGTTCAACTCTGAGTTGATGTCGATTCACCCATGGTTTACATAATCTGTCAAGGGTGGATTTACGAAACACACCGCAATTGATGTTTCATTGAAGCCAACACAGGAAATTCAACTTTGACATGTGAATCAGGCGCCAGTCACGAGTTCCTATATCCATGGTGCACAACTTACCTGGACACCTCATTATTCACAGGGCTGACCTTCGTAACATTTATGACGCAGAATTATTTGCCTCAGTGTCTAGCATATACATATTGCTCTCTGGCTATTGTTAGTTACAACGTGACACAAATGAATGAGATTCCTTCATCAGAAAAAGTCAGTGTTGGGAATATTGAAAACTTTTCTATTCCCAAATCACCACCATGGCTCCAAAAATACCTTTTGCACTTTGTGAATTCAAAACTCCTAAATGAATCCTGCACTGTTTCAGAGTAAATGAAATGAAATCCGAGCATTTTATCACAGCCATATATCCCTGTATAAATGGAACTCAGAAGATGGAGACAAAGTTGGATCTGCGATTGCAACACTTGCATCAATTTTATTTTTTATTAATCTGTATGTTTGTCATGCTTTGTTATGGTTTGCAATATATGTCGAATAGAAACTCTACAAACTTAATAACAGTAAAACTACCATGCCTCGTATACAACAAATCAGTGATGAGATGGTATTGTACTGATTATATATCAAGAACACACACCTGACTCGTGTGTACATCATGAAGTGTGAACTTCCGTCAATGTGTGTACTATGCTCCTAGTATTCACGTACAGGTGAACACATGGGTTTTGAGTCATTCCTAGGGTGATGGGATAATGGTCATGCACACAAGATCTGTACTGGTCTAATTCAGTTAATATATCAATGACTGGTGTTACATATATCTGATTCTACAAGAAACAGTAGACACAACAGTACTATACAGGTTACAGCATACATCAGTGCCTTCCATCTTGGATTTTTGTTGCGACGCAAACACAAATTCATTAGAATGATTTATTACTAAGACTTCTGAGTTTTAATTCAGGGATTATTTATATATTAATTTTGGATTTCAAATTCCAATTTCCATTTGTACCCTGATATTTCTAGGGAACTAAATTATTTGTAAAATTCTACAAAGCTTGATGTTTTCCCCTTTTTATTTGTTACTGTTTATTAGAGCCTAAACATGTAACATAGAAATTGGGTAACTTGTTCTCGAGTATATGAATTTTAGCTAACATATTTCTGAAAAACACTTGCTTTTTGAAAATTGATTTCTCCATGTTTTTTAATTTTTTCAAAATCCCATGTGCATTTATCAAGTTTTCTATACAAAGGATCATAAAAAGTAGAGAATATTATGAATTTTACCAAGGAGTGGTTGGGGATCTTGAAAATGAAAGTACAGCTAAAATGTTGGAAATAGGGATAAAACAGGTTCAGTTTGAGATTGTAATGATTCAAATGGAATGAGAGATGGAAGTAAGACGAACGCAGTTTCAGAAAGAGATGAAAGTAATGCAAATGCAATGTGAGAAAGAGAAGGAACAAGTGGAATTGGGGAAAGAAAAAGAAGTGTGAGAAAGAGGAAACAGGAAAGAGAGAAAAAACATACATTTAGAAGCATTAGAAAACGAGAAAGAAAGACAAATGTAGTTACACGAAAAAAAAATGCAGTCTGTTATAATTTGAGAGAGAGAGAGAGTGTGTGTGTGTGTGAGAGAGAGAGAGAGAGAGAGAGAGAGAGAGAGAGAGAGAGAGAGAGAGAGAGAGAGAGAGAGAAAGAGAGAGAGATATGCGGGTGCAAAGAGAAAGATGAAAGTGAATTTCATATTAGGTTAAAAGAAATAGATCTGGCAAAGAAAACACACTCCCTACTTTTGATCTTTTAAGAAATCATATTAGTACCTCCTTTCTGGAAAGAAGTAGATCAATATTTTCTTCGTTTAGGAAGACTTGCGGAGAGTTTTAAGTGGCCAAGAGAGAACTGGACTCCATTATTGCAATGAGTACCCACTGGAAAAGCACGTGATAGTTACATTTCACTGTAACTAGAGCAGAGCGCTGACTATGATATAGTTACGGACTATATCTTGATGGGTTATGAGTTAATCCCTGACGCTTATTGGGAGACTAATGTTGAATTTGCTTGGGAAGAAGCATGCCAATTTGATGGGTGGTACTCTTCTAGAAAGTTTGATAAAGATTACGAAAGTCTCAGGCAACTCGTATTGGTGGAATAGTTTAAGAACTGAGTCCATACTGACATTAGGATTTCTCTAGAGCATAAGATTAAAACTTTGGAAACTGGTGATTGTGCCACTGACGAGAATGCTTTAGCTCATAAACTTCTTTTGTAGGTAAGACTTCAACTCAGCAGTTTACTGGTAGCAATTTGTTTCAGCCTAGTATAAGCCCTTTTAAATCTCAATCTGGCACAACTTTTAAAAATCAATCTTCTGATAAACTTGATTCGAGATCCTTGTCTCTTTCTATTTGTACCTATTATAAGAAGATATAACACATTATTTCTTATTGCTACACATTAAAAATAGGCATCATAATCAAAACAACCCTATTCCAAATGCTCTTATTTCTAAGAGGTCGCGGTCATGGTCATGTTTTGAAAGCAATACATGTGTTGAGTCTAATAAACCCCAGTCTGACTTTATTAGAATTAATGGATGGTACTAATAAGACCTTCGTATAAACAACCTTTTATAATTCAGATAATGCCTAATTTATTATACTAATAAGACCTTCATATAAACAACCTTTTATAATTCTGATAATGCATAATTCATGATGACCAATATGACTGCCTTGCCATACTCCAATTTGGAATGGTTCTGTATTAAGACTGTTATCACTTTACCTTTTACTTTCCAGGATTTGGAATCAAGGCTATGATACTTATATTGATATTTTTTAATGTAATTATGAATAATAATCAGTGATGGTGCAAAACTATGGGGTAAATGAACTCAGTTTCCATTAATTCCGTTTTCCCACTGCTTTAGAATGTATGACCTACAATGTTTGCCTAAATCTTTCTGATGCCAATTATTGTCAATGATCAAAGGATTCTCCCTATTTTTGTTCATTGGAATTGTTTTCACAATTTATCATGCATCATCATCGTATAGTTACTACATGAAATGAACAGCATTAAAAAACACAACTTTGAATGAATATTAGTTAAACCTTAATCTTTCTTTAAGAATTACAGTTACAGTACCTCTTTGTATGGACTAACATTATAAAATGTATTGGCATGTTGGTACAAATGTTAATGTACTATATTTATAATATAACCACATTCATGAAGTTTCTATCAGGTAATTGGTTCATATAATTGAATATTGGATGACTTTGAATAATTATTAATTAAGCCTTAATCTTTAGGACGAATTCCGTATTCCCACTGCTTTAGAATGTATAAACTGCAATGTTTGCCTAAATCTTTCTGATGCCAATTATTGTCAATGATGAAATGATTCTCCCTATTTTTGTTCATTTGAATTGTTTTCACAATTTATCATGCATCATCATCGTCTAGTTACTACATGAAATGAACAGCATTTACAAAGACATCCTGTCATGTGATTGACTGGTTTTAATTTCATTCATGTCCAGTTTCATTTTGTAACTTATGAGAAAGACGCTACACAAACTAATATACCATTTTAATTTGCATGGATAATTATCAATGGTAATACTAACCAGTAATTTAATTCATGAGATTTATTAATTAATTCATATAATCAAGACGTTGGACAACTTTGAATGAATATTAGTTAAACCTTAATATTTTAAGAATTACAGTTACAGTACCTCTTTGTATGGACTAACATTATAAAATTTATTGGCATGTTGGTACAAATGTTAATGTACCATATTTATAACGTAACCACATTCATGTTTCTATCAGGTAATTAGTTCATATAATTTAATATTGGATGACTTTGAATAATTATTAATTAAGCCTTAATCTTTAGGACGAATTAATATATTACCTTTTTTATATGGATTTATTATTAGATAATTTATATTCATGATGTAATAAAGGTCAATGTATTTAGACATCAATCAACAGTCATGAGATTTACATTCATGTATTTGGACACCAATCAACAGTAATGAGATTTCTATCAGTTAATTGTTTAAATATCATCGAGATGGTGGCTGACGTTATGCCTTTACCTTATTTTCAAATTCTTATCAACTGACACTCTCAAATGTTTTAATGGCTGGATATAAATGTTTGGACAATTTATTTGAGTACGGAATCTTATGTACCTTAGGGTGTAAAATGGGATGCCTGAGGGTTGGATTTTTTAAAATACCATTCTACTAGCTCCTTTTTATGTATAGAACTTGCCGACAATGTTTGGTAATTATGGAGGTCAGCGTTTCGAGACTGGTTTTCCAGGTGGTAGCAGCCCTGGTCCAAAGAGCACTGTCCAGGTTGAGGAGCCGGCTCAAAGGGTAAGCTGGTCTTCACTTCTATATTTGTATCTTAGCAAATGTTGTATGGCTGCGTCACGTGATGCTGTCCATGTCCATACCTAAATATGCGTATTCATTAGTTTTATACATTTTTGTCTCATGCCAGGTCAAATTTACTTTACATGCTTCCATTGTCTCTTGCAACATCCCTTTTCTCTTTTTCACAATTTTACTTCCATTTCTCTTGAACAGATTAAGGGGATCATTGTTTCATTGATAGTTATTGCCTCTGTTCTAACACCTTGATATTGCCAATTTTCTTTAATTCAAAAGGCAGACTGAATAAAGTAACTCATTCTAGTTCTAACACCTTGATATTGTCATTTTGCTTTAATCCAAAAGGTATACTAAATATTGTAATTCATTCCAGTTCTAACACCTTGATATTGTCACTTTGCTTTAATCCAAAAGGTGTAGGAAATATTGTAATTCATTCCAGTGCTAACACCTTGATATTGTTACTTTTCTTTATTATAAACATCATGCAACCAAGAAACTAGAACTGCATTCAATCAGAGCCTATTAAAATTATGATGCTTTGGCAGTTTTATGGTTAGTGATAGTTCTTGGTGGTAGTAAATTGATATTTTGATACTTTAAGTGGTTGTTGGTGGTAGTAAATTGCAAATTGGATTAGTTGGTGGTAGTAAATTGATATATTAAGTGGTTGTTAGTGATAGTACATTGATACTATGAGTTGTTGATGGTGGCTGTAAATTGATATTGTAAGTGGTAGGTGATGGTAGGAATTTGATAATTTAAGAAGTTTATTTCTGAATATTAAATTTTTATTTTAAAGATGAAATCTGAAATTTTCTTTTCTAAAACATTACATTTGCAAAACAGCAAAATGTTTACATAAGCACACATATTCTACATTCTACCTTCCAAGTAATGAAGTTTCCCAGGGAATGTGAAGGATTTATAAAAGAAGACAAAGTACAATTCCTAATGAAATACAAGTTCTAATAACTACAAAATCATTTCTGCAATAACAGTAATTGAGTATTATTAGTAGTAGTTGTAGTAGTAGAAACATATCTACCTTGAGTATGTAACTACTAATAAAAACCTCCATTTCTCTCCAAATGTTAGTGCAATGCGCATCTTCGCAAAGAAAAGACAGAAAGGAAAAGGTGAAGATTATTTCTTCGGGTTGAGTCTACTTTCACAGTCTTTTAATTTGCAAGTTTGTTTCTGGTTTGGTTCATTGCTTTACAATAAAACAATATAAGTCTGTTATTTTATGGCTATTAGCCAATTGAAGTAAAGGGCATTTGTCCAGATAAATAAATCACGCTTGGTAACCTTGAGATCATTTTACAGATAGCCAGCATAGCTCATATGCCTTAATTAGTGACTTGATTAAAAATGAAATACAGGTTTTTTCCAAACTTTATAAGTCTTCTTATATTTTTGTAGATTTCAACATTTCACAACAGTAAAAATGAAATAATTATAATAGTAGCAAGGTACTAATATTAACATTAAGATAATACTAATACTACTACTACTACTACTACTACTACTAATAATAATAATAATAATAGTATTAATATTAATAATAATAATAATAATAATAATAATAATATAATAATAATAATAATAAGGGTGGCAAGAATAAGAACAGTGACATCAATTAGGAATACAAAAACACCCTTTTGGTCAATGGATACATTTTGTATAGTCCTGTTCTTTTTGATCAAAAATTACCATGTCTTTTTTTCATGTATGGGAGCAGACGAGTGGTCTTTTCTCATGAAAAGTGTATAAGACCACTGGGATCTAATGCAAATTTGGTGATCGTCTGCGTATAAGGATTGAATCATAGGGGTTGACATTTTTTTTTAATATTGCATGAAATATAATGAGTATGTTTCAACAGATATCAATATTTATTTCAAATATTTATGTATGATCAATAATCACAACCAACATGCAAATTAATTCAAACTGCAAACATTAGGTTTTAGCTCACTATTATATTTATTCAATTTTCAAATTGCCTTAAAGTGTATGTGCTTATCTAGATCTTAAATTTTCTTAGAGTATGATCTAGAGTATGGCCTTGTCACCTTCTTTTACTTTAATCGATTTATGGTCATTGTTCCATACTAACGGAGAACATCTGGCACTTCAAACCTTCAAGCAACAGCTTAATCTTGCATGGGAACGTTGTTATTACACAGCAAACTTGTAGTATTTATCTGTGTATGTGATTTGGATTTTTAAAGTAACTGTTACAACTTTTCAGTCATATCGCTATCATGTCTGCAATGTGATAATTAATTCTGATGTCTAGCACTGCGGTATCATGAGCCATGTAGCATGATGTTCTTCCCAGTCACATTATCTGAGACCAGACCAACCAATCTTAACAATGACCTCTTAATGCTAAGCACCAAGTGAGGTAACTATTACTATCATTTTTTAAAAAGTCTTTCGTATGACTTGGCCAGGGATTGAAACCATGACCTTCCGCATCAAAGGCAGATGCTCGAACCGCTAAGACACCAGAGCGGTCCTGTAATTTATTAGAAATAAGGAAATAAAGATAAAATGTCATTTCATTTTATGGCATACAGATGTCATGCTGACTTTTGAGCTTAACACATATGTGCATATTATCAGTTGGCTTTTCGTCATGTTGATAATTATGAGTGGTTATAATAATCAGTCATTTTATTTTTGTTGTTTGGGTGTTTAATGGTATTTCTCAGTGCATGATATGTATATATTATGGTCATGATATAAAGATAGACAAAAAATGTAATATCTATTTCTTTGATGATTTTGGTAATTATTGCTTTACCTGATATATAGCATAATTTTGTGAATGCATGATAACTACTCAGTGACTCTCGTGTTTGTCGGGATGGATTTGAAAACTGGCACATTGTAACATTATACATGTGTAACGGACCAATCCGAACCTTATGGGTATGAGTCACAGTTCCACTGTTACTATCTACAGCCATATGCCTCTTTGATAGCACTTCACATCAGTCGTTTGTATATACATGTATTAAAGATATTTATAGTCAGAACACGGTATCTCATCTTATGTTTTATTGCAATAACACAACACACATCTTATGATCATCTTCAGAATACATTCAAGTTGACCAAAACTGTTGTGCTATCATTATAATCAGAAAGGGTGATACGTGATTTGACTATGGATGTTTCTTTGGGTATGTGATGAAATTATATCAGACATGAGTTATGTTTTATATGTACAAATTGCATACCATTCCACTAGCTTTTATTTTGTCTCCAGAGCTAGCAGTGTATGTAAGAATGCAGAATTTAATTGCACTTTTGATGGTTGTAAGCAGAAATATATCTGAGTTCTAAATGTTTTAATACATAAAAGTGGGACATTTATATATAGGTATGAATATGAAATATCATTATATTTAATTGAAATGTTAATTACAAGCATAATACATAATATTTGTAGATCTGGTGCATGAAATTATATCCAGTTTGTTGTTCAGGTATACAAGGTACGTTTTTCATTACATTTATTTCCACAACTGATTTACATTCTTGATGGTTGTAAGCAGCAATATAGAATAACATCATGCTTTGGTTCATGAAATGAGGACTTTTGTTTTCGTGAAACTGACTGCTTTCAGCTGTGTGTGCTCTATATGGACCATTTCAACTCCGTTGATTAGATAAAATACAAGGATATATCTGATTTCAGGCCAATCTGATCACAACACAAATACCTTCTCCTTCACTTCCTTTACCTCAAATAATAAATATTGCAACACCAACATTACATTCACACACATTTGTACGATACCTACGTATCACTCTGGACAGTACTCTCACATTGAACCAACATATCATGAACTTATGCAAGGCTGCATATCATGAGCTGAGACACATCAGCTCCATTTGCAAACATCTCTCAGTTGGAGGTACTAAAACACTTGTGTGTTCATTAGTAGAATCAAGACTGGACTATTGTGACTCAATTCTGTCTGGTTTGTCTCAATATCGACTGAGGAAGCTTCAAACATTTTAAAACACAGCTGCTCAGATCATCCATAGAGAGACACATCTGCTAATGTCAACTTTTGTGGGTGGATTACACAATAAACATAGAAGTTGTGCAAGTTTATAAAACCTATTAGAAAAGTTTATACCATTAATAATACTAATAATAATCACAGCGATAAGAAGATTAACAGTGACAACAATTCCTGAAAGAAATGACCCGTTTGATTACCTTGTTAAAGCTTCCATCTTGACGGATAATTATTATGCCTTTAAATGCAGTAAGGCCAGGACACTTGTCCCTGTTTTTTCCTGATAAATATTTAGACTGCCTTGATTAAATCCAAACCTTGGCCAGATGAGGATTTTTTTAAGTTGTTGGATATAGAATTATTGTAATAAAACTGATATTAATGTCATTTGGAATTATTGTGAATAATCATCAGTCCTGGTTTTAAACTAACTTGTAAATAAAATAATGGAAGGAACATGTGTGTACATCTAACTTTCATTTTCCTTACATTCTCACTGTTTATCCAACATTTCATACAATGTTTTGTATGGATTGTGTTGAAGATAGGTATACTATCATCATTTGTACTATTCTCCACTTTAGGGTCTTTAATGGGATACCAGAGATCGGTATATTTTTATATACACAGTTGCTTACCATATCACTAGCTGTTTTCAATTTTCAGAAACGGCAGAGTATTTTTGGCAATTTTGTACATAAAATTGGCAGGATTGTTTCTCGTGGTGGTAATAACCCTGGTCCAAGACAACCCATCAAGTATGATGTGCAGGTTCAACAAGTAAGTTGATGATTACTTTAATTTTGTATATTTGCTATATTCTTTGGATTGGCCTTGGGAAGGTCCCCTTGTCCATATATGTAACCATCAATACATGACAACATGTTCACTGCTGTATCTTGCCTTTTGTTCCCTTTGCTATGTTTAGCAAAAGGTTTCTGACAGATTTTGATATTTGTTAATTAGTAATTTAATGAAATTCATGTAATTTTTTGCTGGAATATAAAGCTGAATATTGAAGAGGAAATGTGCATCATTTTAGTACAGTGAGACCCACTCTTATTGACCTCAGTTATCTTGAGGACCTGTGTATGTTGAGTGTTTTCATTTGGTCCAAAAAATCTTAGTCATGATATTTCTTCCCAGCTTATTTTGTTCCGTCAAGTTGATAACACCATTATGCCTGCAAATATCTCGGTCTGGCGTAAGATGTGAACTCATTCAATTCAACGAAGTGCAACTTTTAATGTTCATTTCTTAGAAACCTTTTACACTATATGACCCAGCATTTATTTTACTACCGGTATCTTCTTTATATCAACTTATATACTTATATTTGCCACTCTTTGTCATCAGCCTTGTTTTCTCAGCACTAATCCCAGCCTCCTTCTTTATATCAACTCCCTCGCAAAGTAAAACAGTACCTTTATTTGTATAACAGAAAAATAACAATGACAATTTATACTGGGAAACTTCTGTCAAGGATTTGACATTTGCAGTGTCCTTCTGGCTGGTTTTTATTTGTTGTTATGCAGGATATAAACACATATTGGTTATACAGGTCTTTCCCTAAGGA
Source organism: Unio pictorum (assembly GCA_030141615.1). Taxonomy (NCBI): domain Eukaryota; kingdom Metazoa; phylum Mollusca; class Bivalvia; order Unionida; family Unionidae; genus Unio; species Unio pictorum. The sequence continues at coordinate 1,070,811 of JARLTB010000146.1, read as the reverse complement.
CAAACCATGATTGTTGTTGTTTTGGGGTTTAATGCAATTTCTCGGTGCAAGATCACCTATATATGGCAGAAAGAAAAACTGGTAGAGGATGAACCTAGGAAAATCCTGGTAGGACCCACAGACTCATGGGAAGATTCAATTTTTTCATATATCTGATGCGGCCAAACCCCAGACTTGGATCAACACAGGCAGAGGTGAGAGCTGTTAGTGGTAAAGGTGAGAGCTTTAAACCACTTGGACACTTGGGGCTTCCAGACTATGATAACTGATCTCGACTTATGTCATTGTCAGTGCCACCTAAGTTCATTTCAACATTGATTGGTTGATTATATATATATCATATTTTCAACTTCTAGGAATAATATTTGTAACCGAATTGTTACCGAGTGGATAGCGGATTAAATGAACAACACAAACACAATGTGTGAAAGATAATGTAAATTTATGAAATAAATTATTAATGAAAAATAATGATGTATCAACACAATAACTCATGCATTCAAACGCTACACAACTATTCACAATTCAACAATAAATTAAGTATTAATACAAAATAAAACACAGATACAAAGGAATCTCTTGGACTATACACAAATCCAAGGAACCTTTACAAAAGTTATATTAACGCAAGTATAAATATTTAACAAGTATAAATTTAACAAGTATAAATTGCGATAATAAAAACAAACATCAAACTATACTATCGTATGGATTGCGACAACTAGCACGAACATATGCATGTATTTAATCAAGTTGCTAACTTTTATTGAGATTCATGTGATCCCGTGAAATACTAATGTGATTTAAAGTAACTATGTAAATATAACAATGTATTCAATTGTACTACAATTGCAACACACACATGTGTCTCGACCCTGTATAACCGTACGATTCACCAACTGTTGAATCGCCGCCCAGCTTCTCCGAATACGTAGGGTTGACTCAATACTTTTATCGGTCACTTGCCCTTCACGGATCCACCACAGTTATACGTACAGACAGCATACAGCATCTACTAGAACCAACGTTCCCATATACCTAGATGCCACCCCGGATGTTTACACCTCTAGACAGCTCCGACATTCAGACTTCTAGATTTCCGGATATTTACACATCAAGACAGATGTAGACGGACAGACAATCCGACAGACAGACAGTCAGATACCTCAATTCGATCGCACAATTAAACAGCAAAATCACGGCACAATCAACATTCAGCTACAATTCAGAGACATTCAGAGACGTTCAGCTACAATATGGGCAATTCTACTTCATTTCAACCCAAGCTATTTGAAATTATAAGCAGCATGTTGATAACTGTAAATAAATAATTTATATGCAATGGTTTTATATATTAAATTACATAGCTTGCAATATTATGCGATTAACTCTATGCAAAATTTTCTACCTCTTTTATTAGAAATATACTAAAGTTATATGTCTTTATTTGCTACAAGTTGAAATACTGATGAATTTTAATTCCATCTTTGCCAATTCTGTCAAGCTTCTGGTATATATATCGTACGAAATCCCATTAGGTGTATGGACATCTTTGAAATTCCTACAGAATCCTGTTGAAAATCATTCATATAAAGAACAATGTTAAATAAAAGAACAATCTATTTACAGTAATTTAACAAATGTTTATGAAATAATGATTACCTCGTACAGAACACAATTTTAGGGTTGAGAAATTTACAAAACTACAGATTCTACAAAACATCTGAAATTGATTGAGGAAATCAAAACTATGGTTGACCAAAGTGAGTCCTATTGAGGTTACTGCAATGAGGTCAAACACTAGATTAGATGAAATAGTACTAGTGATGAATACAATTGCTGATCACAGGATCAAAACAATATAACATAGGAAAATTATATAACATATATAGGTATTTATTATAGAGATAGCTGCATTGACTTCAACAAATTTTATTGCTGATTGTTCATAAAAACACTCTCATCACATATTGTATGGTACACCCCCACCTACCCATGATGCCATAAACAGTATGACTGAATCAAGATTTTTCTGAATCATGTGCTAAATAGAATATTTCTTTCTTTAAACATGTTACCTGATATCTTAGAAGAACTATAATTGCCTCACAAATACAGTTCTTCCAGGCTGAAACATGTTTGCTAAAAGCATATAAATTATCCGCCCACCTAGGAGAAGTTAGAGTGACTTCCTCTTCCTTCAGGCTTGGTGCCAAATCCTGTGGATGCTTCAGTCACAATATAACCTTTTGTGAAGCTGCATGCTCTCTTAAGACAGAGATGTCTCTCATTCCAATTGGTACCGTGATACCATAGGGACTCAAAATGGCGGATATGGAAGTACACACGTTTTGTGACGTCACTTGAAAAAACGGATATCAGTATTCTTTAAGTTTTCTACTTTAAGGCAAGTTGGAAGAGATTTTGGTTCAAATTGAATTATAATTTATCTTTAATTTCTAACTTTTCTTTCTCTCTTCGGTGACAAGATCTGTCTTTTTAATATCATGGCTTTGCCTATTCCTACCCTTAGGCATCCTTGAACAAGTCATTTGTCATACCCTTACATTGCAATAGATGTATTTAAATATATTGAGCTCTGTTGTGTGATTTGAAAAACTCATTCAATATTGCTGAATAATTTTCTACTATCGTTGCATACATACAAGTAGATTGTCTGTACTAATCTTATTGTCAGTTCATAGCTTTTTTACTAATTGAAAAATGACAAAATGTTCATTGATGGATGTAATAATCTAATTGTCAGTTCAGAGTTTTTTACTTATTGAAAAATGCCGAAATGTCCTTTGAGGGATGATGAGACCCATGTAGATTTGATTTCAGTGCAGGGTTTATTTTTAGGAGGATACAACTCTCTACATAGTTGATCAACAATGAAGTGTCATGAGATATCCTGCTCAGAGACAGATCCAGCTCCTCTTTCACACCCACAGCTGAATAACCCTTTATCGGCCATACCAATTCACTCCATTCATCTCATGGGAGTGAGATAAAGTTACAAATAAAGAGTCTCAATTACCATCTCGCATATCAGGTTTACAAAAAAGCTATGCGGTTCAAACATTGACATTTTCATGCCAACATTTATTGTCTAATCTCTTTACTGGTCAGGTTGAGGAAATATACAAACAAGCCACAAAGGAGACCCAGACCATTATTCCCCCTCCATCTCATAAATAGCGGATGTAATTTTATGGAAATTAAAACAAAATGAGAATAAACCTCCTAGACACCAACCTCAAGGAAGAAGTCCTGCTGAATATACAATTGATGAAATTTTGTTTTATTATTCCAAACAAAAGTGAACAGAAAGCATAAAACTGGTGACAATTTGTGTCAGCGATATAGAATCTGTTCGTGAAAAATGACCTTGTCTTCATGCCATCTTTATTACTGATCCATGTATGCTCAAGGTTCTATTTCTTCTATGTCAAGTGGGACAGGATTTGTGATAGTGACAATTGGATACTCATCAAGGGATGCTGTATCAACTGAGCACACTCCCTCCTTTGTCTGGATTTTGCAAAAGTGAAAGTCCCAAGAATCAGAGTCACCACTGTTCAGCAAAATCAAAGACGTTCTCCAGAAAAGGGTAGTATAAATCATCCATAAGTTAAATTCACAATGCTTTTATTTGAAACGGTTTCTGGTTCTGTATGCAAATGGCATCCGCCACCCCCATCATCAACCTAAGTAAACATTTTTCTGCACCCCTTGATTTAGGATGGAAACACCAAAACAGGTTATAAATGCCATCGAGGAGAATGACTACACAATCAGTGTTAATTACAAGATTATTTTGATTCACGTGTGTTCCAGAAAGTTTCAGTGATTCTGCTACAGTAATGCTGTTTATCAGTTCAAAGCATTCCTTGAACTTGACATCAGTTCCTTGATTTGCATTGATGGATCAGGTAAAAGTGACTATTTGGGCCATCTCCAAGTTGCAAAATCAGTACCTAAATGACATTCTACATAAACATTTACTTATATCTGGGTTCGATCCCTGGTTGAGTGATACCAAAGACTTATACAAATGGTACTTACAGCTGCATCACTTTTCACTCAGCATTAAGAGGTCAGTGTTAGGACTGGTTAACCTGTTGTCAGGATAATGTAACTTATTGGGACACCCTGATACATTCTGTGACATGATGGCTCAGTGCTAGACATCACTACAAACTGCCACACTACAGACATCATAGTGATATGACTGAAACGACCTAAAACTTCCAAATCACATACACACACACACGCGCGCGCGCACAATTATATATTGTTATTATATACTATGTTAAGCTCTTTCTCAATCGTAGCTGTCTTCTTAACATGAAAAAAGCTGACCTAATACCATCAGCACCTTTAGATCACCTACTGAATGAGTTCGACATTTGGTTAAACAGAGTCCCTCAGGAATGATTGTTGAGAGTCAGTATAATGGTGGTTTCCTTGCTTATATAGGACAGTCTCTCCACCTAACAATTTCTTCAGCTGCTGTGTTTGCTGAATGTGGCAGCAGACCTCTTAGCTCTAGATCTCCAATTTATGCATCCAATAAAAATGATCATGTTCTCCCAATGGAAACTGATGGACCAACTTTTCACAATCGGAACAAGTACAATGTTCCTTTTCAGCATGTGGATGCCCTCACTTGGGATATGTCGAGTATACCCTTGCAAATTACAACAAAAGAAATGACAATCATGGATGCCACTAGATTGTGCCTCTCATCATCATCATCATCATCATCATCATCATCATCATCATCATCATCATCATCATCATCATCATCATCGATCTCTTGACCTAGTGTGGTCATTAATGCACTGTGCAGCTGAACATCTGACCAGATCCATTCACCTGTCTCGATCAAGTGCCAATGCCTGTGTCACTGCAATACCATTCCTGGTCCATTCTGTGATGTTGTCACTCCACTTTTTATCTGTTTACCACTCCTTCTGCCACCTTGGTCACTGCCTAGAGTAATGGATAGTCTGTTGTTACGTATATTTTATTTAAGTCATTTTTTTAATTTTAATTGTTTGTTTGTCAGATTCAAATTTGACATTTTAAGTTTAAGATTCATTCATTGGGAGCTATTTTTTAGAAAGTGGGATGACCTGTACTCTATGAATAAACACCAGATGTTGACCTCATTTCTGACCTTGCTTCAGAGTTGTAAACAAGCTTTTAAAATGATTGGTTGATTCCAAGGACATTACGGAGCTTTGTTATAAACATCTTTCTACTTTTAGTTCTTGAGAGTAAAAATAACTGATTCTCATCAGAATCATATGGTGTGTACGAGATTTTTTGAACGTAAATTTGTTCTAAAGATTCTAGAAGATCATGTGACCCCTTCCTTGTTTACGTAAAAACAGGTATATAAATGATGTTTTAGAGCGAACTATTTAGTAGAAGTTGGGCTGTTAGAATATTAAGTTCTATTTTTTTGAGTTATTTTAAATTACTGGAAATTATTTCAGTTCGTTTGGATCATGAGGATTTATTTTGTTATATTTATCTGGAAAATAATTGTGCTCATTGAATTCATCAGACCAGAACTGACCTCATCATGTGACATCGTGTTCCATCTTGGAATCTTTACCAAGATTCGATCTGGGAATTATTAGGACATTTTATTACCAGGACTTTTGCAATTTCACTAGTGGATTATATTTTGACTTATTTTTGGATTAATTTTGGGAATTGATTCTTAAAACCGTAAGTTTACTTTTCTTTTCTGGAAAATATTTGTGCTCAATAAATTGTTTATTAAGTTTTTACAAACTTGTTATTTTCACTTTTTCTATGGTACTGTTTATTCGAGCCTAAGCACGTAACACTGTTGGCTTTAGTTACATGGCCATACCATTTTAGCTTTCTCTTTTTGACAGTGGTGAGGAGGTCTTCATAATGGCCTACTTTGATGGTGATGGTGATACGCACTTTTTCATTCGTGATGTGGGTCCATGTAACAGATGGCAAGGATGGTTCTGTAGCATCTGATTTCAAGTGCCTGGATTCTTCATTGTAATTCTGCTGTCAGGGTCCAAGTCTCACATGAATACAGAATGATTGAGATGACTAGCGCTCTCAATAATCTGATTTTAGTTTTCAGACAAATATTCTTGTCTCTCCAGATGGTTCTTAGCGTTGACATAGTTGCCATTGGTTTTGCTGCTCGTGATAAAATTTCTGCTCTTGATCCCTCTTCTGTGTTTATGAAACCAAGGTGTTTGAATTGGCCCAGTTTCCAGTTCCTGTCTTCTGACTTCAATCTTGGTTGAGATTTGTTTGCCACTCTTTGTCATCAGCTTTGTTTTCTCAGCGCTAATCTTCATGTCAAAACTAGAAGCTGTTTCATCCAAGTTCTTCACAAAGGTGGCAAGCTTATCTTCACTACCTGCTAGCCTATCAATGTCGTCTGCACAGCGGAGGTTTGTGATGTTATGCCATCCATTGCTGACTTTCCTACACAGAGGTTAAAATAATTAAGCAATTGCATATTCTTTGGATTCTTAAATGTAATATCCTTTAGATAGTTCAATCACCATTTCATTGAATAAATGACATAGTTACCTTGAAGATATACATGCTGATCTACTTTAATTATATTCCAAGCGCTTTCTGGACATTTATTTATTCTTGCTAGATTACAAACTGTAAATTATTATTAAATATTTTCTTTTTTAAGTAAAGAAGAAAGCTTTTAATTTCAAATACGTGCTGGAATTTTATTTAATATTTTGTTTTGAAAGGTATTGAAAACTGGCAAACAAGCACTCATCTTAGTTGTAGTACCTTTACCGTTTTTCAATATTAACAAGAATTGTTAAACTAATGCTGAAGTTAACATTGATTTTATATTGATTTGACATATTAAATGAATTCACATTGTTTAATGCTTTGTATGAGGTGTTGAGCATCATTATGAAGCTGTTACATGATTATGGAATGAGGCCTGTTGCATCATAGCTATATGTCCCACCAGACCGATTTGAGCCGTTAGAGTTCGCATATAGGCCTTGTAGACAATGCAGAGATGCAGTATCCAGAGTAGACAGGGATTTCACTAGATCAATCCTATTTCCCAAAAGTGGAAGCCTATTCATGGCAATGAAAGCAGGGAACACCATGAGCGATACTGACCTAAATGTCAGAACTGCAAGTAGTTTGGGTCAACTGATATTGCATGGTCCAAAGGTAAAGAATATATTTATCATCAGACAAAACTTGAAAAAATTGACAAAATGGCATTACACCAACCAAGAGTTTATCATTGTAAAGTACAGTATAGAAATAATGCTATTCTTAATTTTTCTTAAGGAGACTGGTTGTCTCTTATTTAATGTAAATTGTCTTTACATTTCTAGGATTATCGCCGTGAATGTGGGCAGATATACTTAAAGGAAATCCGCTCTTACTTGAGAGATAATCCTGCGACAGTTCACTTGGTTGATGAGGACTTTGCCATTGACAATACAAGTCCTGACAGCAAATTGGAAGAGTTAAAGAAGAAAATTGTAGAGGTGGCTTCACAGCAGCCATACTGGGGAGAGCAGATACCCACTCGGTGGTTTGTCTTGGAACAGCAGCTGATGATACTCAGGGATGCTGTTGTGAAGGTATTCATTTAAATGCATGATTAACATAAATATGTGCCATTTCTATTAAACTTTTTGCATTACACAACCCGTCAGATTTGATCTTATTTTGTTTTTACATTATTGCTCATGACAGGGGTATTTCGATGAGGATAATTTTTATCCCAAGAATTTTATGTGGCAAGCTGCTTTAAAGGTTTAGCTCTCTGTAAATTTATAAAATTTATTAAACACTAAGTTTGACTGTTGAAAAGTGAAGTTTGTTTGATATAACTTGTGTGTAGCATCAACTTTACCAGAACTGTTCAACTTTGTTGTAAATAACAAGAACAAAACAAATTGCAAGTTTCATTGGACAAGAGACTAATATACTTACCACTTTACCTAAAGGGGAAAATGTTTTGAAATGTTAATGTCCACCTTTGTACACGGATACATTAAAATGTCCAGCAATGGTTTTTTATGGACATTATCGTCATGAAAAGTTGCAATTGTTTTAAAATTTAGAGAATTAAAAGTATTTTCCAAGTAGCCTTATAAGATTTGCAATTGCCAGAAATTACTTGTCATGGGTTTGTTAATACTAACAGATGTTTAGATAACAGCTCTCATCTATTAATGTTCCAATCCGATTATTCATTCATTTAACTGAAATACATTGGGGCATTGTGGCTGTGTAGTCTAACAAGTTCACCTTTACTGATCACTCTCATCTCACCCCTGTCCAAATAAGTTTGAGTCTAGACCAGTGTTGGTACATGTATGTGAGAAATGTCTGCCAGACGTTTACCATGGGTAAGTGGATCATACCACGTTTTCTCCCATGGCCTACCTCCACCAGTTATGCTGGCCACCATGTATAACCTATCCTTCACTGAAATATGGCATTAATCCATAACATACATAGTCCAGTATAAGTTTTAACTCTAAAGGTCAATGACCAGAAAAAGTTATGGGATGTCCTTGTGTTTATATTAGCATGAAATATTATCCAAAACACTTCTTGTGATGCCAAGTCAGACCTGCATGAATTGTTGCTGCTTGGATATCCAATATGGCCACCAAAGTGACAATATAGCTTGAAATCTTTTTTGTGTTATCCTGCCAAAGATGGAAACCGATATCATCAAGGAACTGTCATTAAAATACTAAGGTATCTAGTTAGTCACGAACAAAAATGATTCAACTATGGTCACTATTGTGGCCAAGTTGAAAATCTTGTTTTAGCCACTCATCAATATCAGCATATGATTTCACCAGAACACTCAATATTCTATCAAATATGGATGTCATCATGACCATCTTGAAAATCATGTGATCATTTCTCATCCTAAAGGGATGGTGTTGTTGGGATAGTAAAGTTTTATAATGATGTTTACTTTGTCTTACAAAACTATCCAATATGACCACCACATTTGCTAATTTAAAATCCTTAATGTTCAAGATATCAGAGATGGTTTCAGCACAAAACAGAAAGAAAGAAAGTCATCTCTGCAGGCAATAAAGCATCACTTCCTTTGAGAGACTATTGTTCAAGAATTTCATTTTGGGTAACATTTGACAGCTAGTTTGTTTTCTCATGTTCTTGAATAATGTTTGTTTCAATTTGGTATTCAACAGAAGAGATAAATCACTGTATATTGCTGATGCATTGTAATCATTAGTTTAGCTCTGCATGAAGCCTAGAAAGTTTTTCAGGGAATGCTTTATGTGAGGTCTACTAGTTTTATTTCTCACCTATTTTCAGTTATACTGCAGGAAAAAATCCTATGATTTTGCCTAATAGGAGTTCTAGCAAGCCATTGAACCCAGTGGCATTTAATACTGCAGTTTCAGAGATTGTAATTTAGGTCAAATTGTATTTACCGATGTGATAGTTTAGCATGATGTTTGCCTCTGCCGCATCAGATCACACTTTTGAAAATTTAAAATGCAGGTTTCCTAAGTATCTACAATAACAGTGTATCATAATGTTATTCATATTCAAATTAGCGTAATTACTTGGGGAACCAGACTAACATACAGCTGTACCTCAGATGCTTTAAACTACACATGTTGTTTTGATACAAAGTGTCTGTATGATCCAAATGTTGAACGTTTTAAAGCTGTCATGCATCACTTGCTGGATGCACAATGGCTACCCATGATCAAAGTAATGTCTCCAGAACAATACGGATAGACTCTGGAATCCAATGCTCAACGCCTACTTAAAGAGTGGGCCACTAGTTACATGTTTTATCTGTATGATTTTCGTCTAGAAGAAAATTACAAAGTTTCTATAGCAAATTAAAAAAGAATATTCAAATGTGATATAAACGATCATATTGTGATAAAGCACACAGACACATATCTGAACTTAATGATCCAACAGTAGTTTAAATACAATAACAGTTCCAATTAGTATAAATCCACTGTTATCTGCCATGTGAGTGGCTGTAAACAGTAACTAATACTGATCTAGAATTTGTTGCACATCATTCAGCATTGTTTCCATCTTTTTTTCCTACTTGGTCTCTAGGGAACAGTAATTTTTAAGCTAGAAATGCAGATGCCGTTAAATGTTTAATAAATTGGGCACAGAGTTTTGTGTATATCAGAGATGACCCCTTAATGTACCATCAGCAGTATTTGATATAGATTCATATCATTGTGAGCATCTCACCTCTGTTTCATAGGTTTGAGTCTCAGGACCTCTGCGTGATTTCAAGTTTCAGGTTCAGCCAATGTGGGTATGTTTAAAAGGTTGCCAGTAGCTTCTCACGGGTCGGTATCTTTTTCCCAGTTTTTCCCAGGTTATTATTTCACCATTTATAATGGCTGCCATGCGTAGCCTATCTTGTGCTGAATAATGGCTTAAACCCTGCAACAACAACATCATTGGGATCGATTATCTCCCTTAGCAAAGTAAGACAAGATCTTGCACATGTTGTGTATGGGGGGAATTGGACTGGGGACAAATATGTAACTTAATAATTGTGCAAACGTTGTATTGTGTTACCCAGTTTGCATATCATGTATTATACTACCCCAATTGCATGTCATGTATTATAGTACCCCATGTGCATGTCATGTATTATAGTACCCATTTGCATGTCATGTATTATAGTACCCATTTGCAGGTCATGTATTATAGTACCCCATTTGCATGTCATCTATTATAGTACCCATTTGCAGGTCATGTATTATAGTACCCCATTTGCATGTCATCTATTATAGTACCCATTTGCATGTCATCTATTATAGTACCCATTTGCATGTCATGTATTATAGTACCCCATTTGCAGGTCATGTATTATAGTACCCCATTTGCATGTCATCTATTATAGTACCCATTTGCATGTCATCTATTATAGTACCCATTTGCATGTCATGTATTATAGTACCCATTTGCATGTCATGTATTATAGTACCCATTTGGATGTCATGTATTATAGTACCCCATTTACATGTCATGTATTATAGTACCCCATTCTGTCATGACATTGTCACATTTCTGTATTATGTCACTATCACATATTTGTATACTGTTATTCACGTGATTCTTTCCTGTCTTCTGTTATTAACCTGTCAGTTTTCTGTCTTGTGCCATTTACATTTAGACAAAATATCTCATTAGTACTAGTATATACATGATAAGTTTGAGGCATCCTATAATTTGTAGCTGTTCATAAATAAGAATTATTAGATGTGAACTGTTTTTAAAGACATTCAGTCATAGCTCAATTAGTATCATTCATTCTTATACAGTTCTTTAATATAATATTCACTTTTGGCCCTTGTAATATAGACCAGTATATCAAGTTTTACCTTTTCATCAATGTAGCCTGTAGTGTGCAGAAGCAGGTATTAATGTATACATTACATGTTAATGAGGAGATGAAACAAAGCCATAAGCTCATTTGCATAAGTTCACTTGGATGCAAGATGTATTATGCATGACTACTCTGTCTAGACAAGCCACTTGGATGCAGGATGTATGACACATGAATCAGGTGATCTAGACAAGCCATTTGGATGCAGGATGTATGACACATGACTCAGGTGATCTAGACAAGCCACTTGGATGCAGGATGTATGACACATGACTCAGGTGATCTAGACAAGACACTTGGATGAAGGATGTATGACACATGACTCAGGTGATCTAGACAAGCCACTTGGATGCAGCATGTATGACACATGACTCAGTTGATCTAGTCAAGCCACTTGGATGCAGGATGTATGGCACATGAATCAGGTGATCTAGACAAGCCACTTGGATGCAGGATGTATGACACATGAATCAGGTGATCTAGACAAGCCACTTGGATGCAGGATGTATGGCACATGAATCAGATGATCTAGACAAGCCACTTGGATGCAGGATGTATGACACATGAATCAGGTGATCTAGACAAGCCACTTGGATGCAGGATGTATGACACATGAATCAGGTGATCTAGACAAGCCACTTGGATTCAGGATGTATGACACATGAATCAGGTGATCTACACAAGCCACTTGGATGCAGGATGTATGACACATGACTCAGGTGATCTAGACAAGCCACTTGGATGCAGGATGTATGACACATGAATCAGGTGATCTAGACAAGCCACTTGGATTCAGGATGTATGACACATGAATCAGGTGATCTACACAAGCCACTTGGATGCAGGATGTATGACACATGGCTCAGGTGATCTAGACAAGCCACTTGGATGCAGGATGTATGACATGAATCAGGTGATCTAGACAAGCCACTTGGATGCAGGATGTATGACACATGACAGGTGATCTAGACAAGCCACTTGGATGAAGGATGTATGACACATGACTCAGGTGATCTAGACAAGCCACTTGGATGCAGGATGTATGACACATGACTCAGTTGATCTAGACAAGCCACTTGGATGCAGGATGTATGACACATGAATCAGGTGATCTAGACAAGCCACTTGGATGCAGGATGTATGACACATGAATCAGGTGATCTAGACAAGCCACTTGGATGCAGGATGTATGACAGATGAATCAGGTGATCTAGACAAGCCACTTGGATGCAGGATGTATGACACATGAATCAGGTGATCTAGACAAGCCACTTGGATGCAGGATGTATGACACATGAATCAGGTGATCTAGACAAGCCACTTGGATTCAGGATGTATGACACATGAATCAGGTGATCTACACAAGCCACTTGGATGCAGGATGTATGACACATGACTCAGGTGATCTAGACAAGCCACTTGGATGCAGGATGTATGACACATGAATCAGGTGATCTAGACAAGCCACTTGGATGCAGGATGTATGACACATGACTCAGGTGATCTAGACCAGCCACTTGGATGCAGGATGTATGACATATGAATCAGGTGATCTAGACAAGCCACTTGGATGCAGGATGTATGACACATGACTCAGGTGATCTAGACAAGCCACATGGATGCAGGATGTATGACACATGAATCAGGTGATCTAGACAAGCCACTTGGATGCAGGATGTATGACACATGAATCAGGTGATCTAGACAAGCCACATGGATGCAGGATATATGACACATGAATCAGATGATCTAGACAAGCCACTTGGATGCAGGATGTATGACACATGAATCAGGTGATCTAGACAAACCACTTGGATGCAGGATGTATGACACATGACTCAGGTGATCTAGAGAAGCCACTTGGATGCAGGATGTATGACACATGACTCAGGTGATCTAGACAAGCCACTTGGATGTAGGATATATGACACATGAATCAGGTGATCTAGACAAGCCACTTGGATGCAGGATGTATGACATATGAATCAGGTGATCTAGACAAGCCACTTGGATGCAGGATGTATGACACATGATGTTACGAAATGCCAGTTAGACCATCATATGTTTTATTAATACCTAGGTGTCGTATTTCGTGCGCCAAAATATTTTTGTTATAAATATATTTTTCTTTGTATTGCGTGACACCTTTATTGCTTGCGTGGCACATGTGCATGATGGAACAATGCTCACGACTATATATATATATATATATATATATATATATATATATATATATATATATATATATATATATATATATATAATTTATAAATCTTGAAGGGGACAGTCACTAGAGAGAAGCTCTAAATGTATTTAGCTGTCAGTGCGTGATTGCCATTTCATTTTGTTTGAGCCAAAGAGTTCGCTCACTGGTTATAAATTACCGGATGAGCATGTGAATATGAGGATGTCTGGTGCACCATTACGATGTTAAAAAACCAGTTTAGTGCCCACGTGTAGGTACAAATCTGGCGGGTGGGAGTGAACATGCCGGGTAGCGGGACAACTCTAACACTAGATACACATGTGGTGATATCGACGTAGTGGTTAACAGTAGTATTTGACTACATGAATTGTGTAATAATGGTAGTGTTTGACTACTTGAATTGTGTAATAACAGTAGTTTTTGATGACGACTTTTGTAATAATGGTAGTGTTTTGACTACATGACTTTTGTAATAATAATAGTGTTTGCCTACATGAATTGTGTAATAACTAGTGTTTGACTACATGACTTTTGTAATAACAGCAGCGTTTAACTACGTGACATTTGTAATGACAATAGTTTTGACTACATGAATGTAATGACAGTAGTGTTTGACTACATAAAGTTTGTAACAACAGTGTTTGACTACAAGAATTCCATATAGTAGTATTTGACTACACGAGCTTGATTTAGTAGTCAAATCCAATTACTTATTTGTTTTATATTCATATTATGTACCTTTGTATTTATGTTATTCTCGTGTTTCCTACTCATTAGTGTGTGAGTGTAATACATTTTCATTGTCACTTACATACATGATTGTTATTTCTTGAAACCCTGCCCAGTCTCAAAGAGTGTCAGCTCGATTACGTTACAATTTTGGTGGCAGCGATGGGATTCGAACCCACGCCATTGAAGAGATTAGTGTGATCTAGACAAGCCACATGGATGCATGAGGTATGATGCATGACTAAGGGGATCTAGACAAGCCACATGGATGCAAGATGTTTAATGCATGACTAAGGTGACCTAGACAAGCCACATGGATGCAGGATGTATGATACATGGCTAAGGTGACATAGACAAATTACTTGGATATTGGTTGGGACATTAGTGTAAATTACATCAGATGCATGCAAATCTAATGAATACTGGATTTATGTCACATGACAGAAGTGCCCAAGCCAAGCCATAAACTCGCATGGAGATTGAGAGAGTCATTAGGATTCACTGTATGATACACATTCAGTTGATGATGACTGCAGGATTCTTGATACTTGACCAAGATTATCATGCCATGTCATCAAGTTCATATTTATCTTGGCAATCAGTTATCAATGTAATATGTAGTATACTCATTCAGTTCCTAGATCGACAGCATATGATCGAGATGTCCAAACCAAGCCATAAGGTCACTTTAATATTAGCAAGTACAAATTAAGGTACGTACTTTCTTGAATATTTTCTTCAAATTCAAATATCTATACCTACTGAAAAATATCACCTGCTCTGGTGGCTTATTGGTTAGAGTTTCCGCCCAGGATGCTGGATGTTGTGGGTTCGAACGCTAGCCGAGTCATCCAAAAGACTTACAAAAGCTGTACTAACAGCTGCCTTACTTTGCACTCAGAATTAAGAGGTTAGTGTTCGTACTGGCTGGTCTTTCGTCAGGGTAATGTAACTGGGTGGGACATCAGGCTACATGTCTGCTGCATGATGTCCAGTACTAGACATTACTTTACACTGCAGACATTGTAACAACATGACTGGAAAATTGTTAAAGCTATGTTAACAATCTATATCACACACACACTTAAAAAGTATCCATGTGAAATTTTAACACAGATATCTTGCTAAATGGTGATTATACAATGAAAGTTTAAAACATATTTAATTTATAAAGAAAAGAGATTAATGTCTTTGTTAACTTGTAATTGCAGGTGGTTTCCCACTCTACAGTGGAAAAGTTAAACAAGGAAGGAACTGTTCAAATAAAAGAAAGTGAAGAACTGGATCTGTTTCTTAGATATCTACATGAAACAGGAACAATCATCTACTTCAGGTGAGATTATAGGGCAGGTTAGACACTTGTATACTATTATCTTCTTCAGGTGTGATTGTAAGGTAGATCTGCAGTAGTACTTGGTGTAATTTATTATTTAGAAGCTATCAGTCAACAATGAATCATAATGTTATAAATGTGCATGATGTTTTCCTTTTCTGATCTTTGTATCAAATGGAACACTTTGTTCCACGTATTCATTTAATTGCTTATTAATTAATGCAAAGTAAAAAGGATGGTAGTAATGATGATTCTTATCAAATAACTGTGTGTGTGTGTGTCTGTAAGTTTTCCTTATTGTTTAATTTCTTAAGTGCATAAAATAGACACTAAATTATAAACAAACTTAGGTCTGTTGACCTTGTTTCGACTTAAACCAAGAATCTTAGTTTATATAACATAAGAGTAATTAATTACATACAAGGCGTTTAGAAATATTGTTCTTTTTCAGCATTGAAGTATTGAGAGATAATCCAAAGTGGATGATTGACGCCATGAAGTCCCTCATCAATGCTCAGCTTAATCTGCCCAATAACCAAGTTGACAATGACACTGCCAGTTCTGCTCACAGTGATATCAGACAGAAATGGTCTGACTTCAAGGAGAAAGGAATCCTCACCATAGAACTTGTTGGTTTGTACATTTCTTTTTTTCTGTTACCAATTCATAAAATACATAGCAATTTGAAGTAACTGAGAGATACCTTAAGCATTTTGCAAGCTTGTTAATTGTTTTCATTGTTTTCTTTATTACACCCTGAATATATCAGACATACACTAAGGAAAATTGGAAACATCTTAACAAAAGTAACTCAACCATATTAAAATTTGAGTATTGATACCTTCACATTCTTGAGTGACCTGTATTTTATGATATATTGATCCATATTTCATCAACACAATGCAGATAGATTTCAACAGCATTGGAACAACATGACAAAAGTGATTAATGTATTTACCCATGGCTTGTGATATTGAACCCATCGTCACCGACATTAAAACTATTTAATATATGGATACATCTCAATGAAAGCAACTCATCCACCACAGAACGCAGGTAATTGTGTCCTAAAAGCAAAGCTGGATGATACTTGTAATTTAACTCGATTTTAACTACACCCACATCCACTTTTTGATATCAGTAAATCAACTGGGTATAGGTATGCATTTCATCAATACCTCCCAATGAAAGCAGCTTAAATATAAAATTATTACATCACTGTGACCCATATTTTGTTATCTAATGGGTTTTTTCTTCATTTTATTGTCATTATTTTCTTCTGTATCTCGGACAAAATTGTACCTACACATTTTATGTGGGTGCTTTTCATGACACGTATCTCAGTCATACCAAAACTAGAACACTGTTATCCATGTTTCATGCATGCACCAATTTTGTATTTTTAGCTGTTTGTATATTTGATCTGGTTTCACCTAAGCTCTTGCAAATGTTAATGTGACTGCATGTCAACATTAAATCCTTGTAATCCATATTGTGTGGATGTAGTAGCTGACACTAACCATAAATAAAAAGACCAGCAATCATTGGTCCTACTTCAGAAATTAGTCTCCCATTAAAATCCACAATCTTAGCATCATAGTTATACAATTGTATGAGCGTCTAGCTATTTTGTATAAAAATGGACCAAAAATGAGACATTTCCGAATGACATTCGTATCTCTATGAAAATCAAAAGTATAATCTGAACTCTATTATCCTTTGTGAAAAACATCAGCCATGTTTTGGAATTTGGATCAGCTGATGCAGCAAGCCACACTGTAAGGCAAAGGAAGCCACTTCATGATGAAAACTGTCCACATTAGGATTTATTGGCAGTCCTTAGACACCATGATGAAACTGTCCAGAATAATATTTGGGTCTGACATTATCAGCTAGTAATCTTTTAACCCCATTCAATATGGCTATTGGACCAGGGGACCCAACTCTAGATATGAAGGAAAAGTCACAGATAGGTAATTTGCAACAGACAAATAAGCTGGTGAGCTTATTAGGTAAGCTATGATCAGTATAGGTTAATGCATAATGAAGGACAATACCCAATAAAAAAATGTGCAATAAGCTAGGTAATAACGCTGTTTTTCTTGACAATGTAGTCATAACATAAAGGAGGAGAAATACATACAAACATCATAGCTGGAATGTATGATGTATGGGGTAAAGAAAAGGAAAGGGACCGGCAAACGTGTCCTCTTGTAACAATATGAGGTTGACTTCCTTATATTTATCCCTAAAATGTGACCAGTAATATAAATGTATATACTGCTGAAATCCAGAATATGGCATAAGCATTACATTATAGCTTTATTATGAGAGGTACTTTCACTCCTGGAACACTTGAGAGGTGTTTTCTGACAATAGTGTGCAATGATTGTGTGATAAATGGCACCATTCATTCCTACTGCTAAAACTGCTTTATTTTTGACCAGTTACAAGCCCAAGAAATACCCATGCTCCAGTTGGTGCAGAACCATTTGTCCTCCTGATGACAATCTGCAGACAACTATGTATATATACATGTCAATTGGGGCAATCAATTATGAAAAACTTGCTTTTAAACATTGACATAAATCTCAGCAATCATTTACATTTCACAAGGCATGCTAAGTATTGCTAAGTATTGCTATAGCAGAGATTACTCTGTAGAAAGGTACTTTAACATCCAAAATTTACAACCGCTGATCACCTCTTTGGACCTGTAAATAATGCCAACTTCTTCTTTAGCAATGCCAATATATCTGTAAAATTTAAACCTATGGGCAAATGATTTGATTCCATTGCTAATTAATTAAACTGATAAAAAGTGTTGAATGTAATAAATTTGCCCAGCGGATTTGTAAGGCAAGATTCTGCAAAAATTACTATAAAATGTTAAGTGCTGTAATATTTCTTCATTTGGGCTTTGTACATTTTTTATTAAGTCAAGTACTTAGCTAAAAGTCTTTAATCTTTTAATAGCAATTTTCAACCTCTGTTTTAATTGATCTGACTGGCACCCTTAAAAGGAAGTGTGGTTGGTCTTTCTGTGACAAATGTGGGCATGATATCCAATTTCTAGATATTGATATGAGACAGGCATTCTTGTAAATTTTATTGTTATGCTCATTAGTGAAATTAACCGTTTGAATCAAAAGTTTTTTCTATCCAATGGCAGTTTGTTCTTTGCTAGGTCTTCTGCAATAGAATTGGATGATAATTACAGCAACACAGTTATTGACTCATCAGATGTTTTTTTTCCATCACTGTCATTGACAGTTACTAGCAGTTAGCTGCCAGATACTCCCTCACTATGTGCCATAACAACTTTTCTTTCTACTTCAGATCTCATTAACTTTTGTGATTCCATTGAATTAAATAGTGTGTACACGCACTACTGGTATAGGTCATATTTTATTCTTCCCTTAATGGAAACATATAATTGCACTATATGCAATGTCGCCAAAGATTTACAACAATACTTTTTTATTTCTATTTCGGCAACAACTCCATAGAATGTCTTTCTAGCTTAACATAACAGAATTGTAAGTAGTGGACATTTTCCTATATTGTATTAAATTTATGATTATACAAATATTATCAAAGAAATATTTTTATTATTTACAGTTTGATTTCTATTTGTTGCGGATGTAATCAATTTAAAAATTATAAACATGGTGGGTATTAGTAAGTAGAATAGTATGGTAATTACTCTGGACTCAAACAACCATCCTAAACGTTGCTACTGTGATACTAGAGCAACATGTGTAGCATACAAATCATCATAATAAGTATAACTTGTGACATGTTTATTGATACTTATCTATTGGACAGGTTTAAAATCTAATCTCAATAATGAATTACACCGATCTCACCTGTCTTTTATATCAAGACATCATCACTTACTGAATGCAGGTAAGCATCTTTAGTGAAATTAATATTAGTTACTTCATTGATGGTTGACAAAATTTATTCTCCAGAACCGGTCGTCAGCAGCAGCTAAAGAAAATAAAAATGCATTAATAACCTACTTACCGAAGTTAAATTGAAAATGAAAATTTATTGGAGAGTTTCATCTGTTCAAGTCTCATTATCTGATTTTGTTTGCAGATATTAATGTTATGATTATATTTCACACACACACACACACACACACACACACACACACACACACACAAACACACACATATAGATATATATTGATATTTGATGCATTGTTTGTTTTAATTGTTTGTTGGATAAAATATATTCTCAATGAAATTAAATAATTAGATATAACATTTACACTTCCAAATCTATGGTAATAACTCTGGCTCTGATGTTTTAAGATAAGTATTTTAAAAGTTATTCAATTATAAAAAATTACCCATTTAATCTAAAGTCAGTTGTTTGTCTTTGTTAAATTCATAGATGCTATCTGGACAAAGGAGAATCATCCAGAACTACATGAACACAAAGAACACATCTTGATGATAATGGAACAGCTAAACATTCTTGCCAAACCGCGATCATTTAATGAGATGGGAGAGAAGGTCAGTTAATATGAAGGCTCCATGTTTTCCTCTCCTTTTGCACGAGTTGCATATTTTAAATTTTATCTTTACTTTGTATTACTACATATTTACTTTTATTTGCATAATTTTAGGTTCCTTAAGTTGTCAGAAATCATTGATTGAATTTGCAGTTGAAGACTTTATCTTTTAAATGGTATTATTTAGTGTGGATTTTACTGATGTGACATTAAACCCGGTCTTTACATACATACATACATACATACATACATACATACATACATACATACATACATACATACATACATACATACATACATAAATGAGACGATTGTCAGTAGCTTCTCGTGAGTCTGTGGTTCTTTCCAATGTTAAATAATTTGATCAAATCGGACTTAATGTACTAAAAATTAAAACCAAAATGTAGTACAACTAATCAGATAAGGTTTGTTCTACATAAAATTGAAAACCACTTCTCAACAACTGCTTACATAATGTTTCTAAAATCATCTAGGAAGAAATTACTTTCAGATTTGTCAACCATGCAAACTGACCAATTGATACATTTGTATTAAACAAAAAAAGTCTTGAATAAAACAAAACAATGGGCACGAGCATAAAGGATTTTCAGTTTGATGTGACCATCAATCAGTTCTGTGTTCATACAAATGGCTTAAATTAAAATGCAACTTCTATCTATTCATGTCAGTCATGATAACTGGTCACAGTACATTTTAAAAAACTTTGACATTTAACATGCAATCTCAGTAGATCATTATATTTTTTCCTAGCCAATCACCATAAAATAAGATCACACTGTTTGCAATTTGTTGGAATACACACTTACGGATACCAATAGAATCATCGATAATTGAATAACTTGTAAAGTTTACGTTGCATTTATTTATAGATACGAGTCATTCATTCGTATAGAGCCTTAGATTTAACATGACTGTTGAGCCATGGAACTATTATGTTACTTACTTGAATTTGCTGATTCTTAACAGTGCGTGATCGAAAAGTGTTTGTATTATTTTATGCCTTACCATACAGAGTTTGTTTAAATATGACTTTTTAAGAGACAAAAAGCTCGGTTATTGCACTATTACATTTTATCTACAGTACATTTGAAACATCTAACATTGTATAACAAATTGCAATAACTATACTGCATGATTGGGCAAGCACACCTTTGACCGGCATTCCAGCATTTCTTTCCATTGTCAGTCAAATCTCTTTGTCTGTTTGGTAGACTTAAATACTCATAGTGATCCATTTCAAATCCGTTCATTTTGCAGGTGAACATTAGGCTAGATGCAAGCAGTATATTTTTATAGTAAATATGCTTTTGAAATTCATGTTTTTTAAACATAGTTATCTCCACTCTTACTCCAGTGGATGGCTATATGAAAATACGGTTTTCTCCAATAGTACTATTTTTAAAACCTAGTTGAATAAATGTTATAAATGCAAATAGATCCAGTTGTACAACACATATGGCTGCCATGAATTCTGTCTTAAAAATTCCTTGAATGGATTATTAACATATCATGGGCTAGCACTAGAAGACTTTAAATGATGTATGTATTTTCTTAAATAATAATGTTACGAAGCTGACATCCAGTATAAATAATAAAACATTTAAAAAATTAAAAATCTTTGTAAAAAAAAAAAAAAAAAAAATAAGAAAAATTGATGAAAATAATTTTACCAAACCTGACAATGAATTTGGTACTAGAGAGCTTTCAGATTTTAACAAATCCAAATGATTTGCTGTATAACAGCACAAAAAAACAAACTAAATTCGACCTAATTTGGTAAAAAGCCTCCATGCTTGAAAGTGTTCAGATGTATATAAATAATATTGATCAGCATCCGATATTGCTGTCATTACCAAACTTAGATGTTACTGTATTTTAAACATTATATTGTAAAACACTCTCTTAATATAATTTGACCAACACTAATGGAAAAAAACATGCCACAGAGAACGTTCAGTACTGGACTCATGATGGCTTTATGAATATAAAAAAACAGTACAAACCTTGAAATAATTGTTTTGGTACAACCAATCAAATGCATTGGATGACATTTCTAAAAGCATTCTCCTGACAATGATGTTTTGCCAACTTTTCTTTCATTTGGCTGTTGTCAGACAGGTGAGTGATGACATTGATTAAAACAGTGCCAACTTATCAACATGAAATACTTATGACGCATTCGAGTCATACCAAAGACTTAAAAAAATAGTACTAATAGCTGCCTCACTTGGTTCTTAGCATTAAGCGGTTAGTGTTATGACAAGTTGGCCTGGTGTCAAGATAATGTGCCTGGGTGGAACATTATGCTACACATCTGCGCCACAATCCCACATTGCTAGACATCATGATAAACTGTCACACTCAGAGACCATAGTGAATGACAGATAAATTGTTAAAGCTAAGTTAAAATTCCAAATCACACACACACAAACACACACACACACACACACACACACACACATATATATATATATATATATATATATATATATATATATATATATATATATATATATATATATATATTATCAGTATGTTTAGTCACCGATGACATGTATCTTGTAATAATATTGACCTTTCTATTTCTTTAGGGACATGGTCCTGATGCACCCATTACACGAGAGCACACAAACACACACACACACACACACACACACACACACACACACACACACATATATATATATATATATATATATATATATATATATATATATATATATACATATATATATATATATATACATATATATATATATATATATATATATATATATATATATATATATATATATATATATATATATATATATATATATATATATATATATATATATATATATATATATATTGTTTTCAGGTTGAGAAGTATTTCCTTACCCCTTGCATGCTTCGTCAAGAATCTCCCAGAGAATTTGTCTCACTTAAACAAGATATCCAGCTGGTGAGCACGCCTGTTTTGTGTTGTGTCTTTAGAGGGAGGTATCTGCCACCTCCCATTTTCCACAGACTAATTGCTGCATGCATTACTCGCTGGCCAGTTTCCAAGAAGAAGGA